>VXAX01000609.1:167934-247943 GCA_013399835.1 Leptocoma aspasia | reverse complement strand
TTTATTGTATCCCCTCCTTTTCCATCTTTATAAATAAAAAAAAAAAAAAGGTACAGAAAATAGTATCATATTAGTGATTTTATTAATCTATGTAAAAACATAAAAAACTCTCGTTTACTAAGTACTTATTCCATATGTTAACGTGTTTCTACTGAAGTGCTCTGCTGTGCTTCATCTTTATATGCAGATGCTAAACTCTGGAGAGTGGGAGGTGGTAAGGCTGCCATCGTCACCGAAACCCTGAGGCTGAACTAGCCACTAGGACCCAAAGGGGACAAGTGTTAGGTGAAAGGGGGAAATGCTCACAGCACAGACAGGAAGCCTTTAATGAATTCCTCAGCTTAAATACACACAGACAAATAAAAATTATGTTTCACAATACATGGACAGACTTACTATAACGTGAAGTAATGCCACTGAATAGGAAAAATCATGAGCTCTCTGTTCATTTGTACTAAAACAAGGCATCTACTAAACCTTTGACACTAGCTTATCCATACATTTCTAGCACAAGTAAGTATAGTAAAAGATAAAAAATGAAGGAATACTGAACAGAATTTCTACACTAATTACAACTATTGGAGGAAACATAAGAAGAAGGTCTAGGATGAAGTTGAATATTAAAAGAAGCTTTGTACTCACACAAAGAAAAATCTTGTACACACGTGATCCGTGTTGGGAACTACCCATATCTCCCCATGTTTGTGCAGATCAGGTGAGGTTATCACTATCAGAGAAAGAACAGATTTCATAGTGATGAAAACATGCCTGGAAAACATTACTCTAAAAGATTTTGGGTTTTATACATTTTAAATAGTCTTTTGGGAATATGTAGCTTTCCTCTACATGTCTGTGCTGCAGTGCATATTTTGAGTTGGCTGCTAGTACAAAAAGGTAGATGAACTCGATTCTTGTTTCCAAAACATACTTTTCCAAAAACACAGATGCCTGATGTATGGGAGCAAGTTGTTAAATGGAATAAAAGCTTAAAGAATGCATTTATTAAAAATGAATTTAAAAAGCCATAGGGCTGTTAAAGAGGGTCTGAGACATCTAATCAGCATTTGGAACAGATATTTGTGTTTAGTGATGGCTGATCCAAAACCAAGATGCTTAAGACAAAGCCTGAAATTGCTATATGTGGGTTGTGTAATACTACCAAATACTTAAAACAAGTAGCAATTATGACTCAAGAGGTTCAAAAAGCTTGCCAAAACTTACTCTATGTATTTGATCATAGGTTGTTTACCAGCAGAATGAGAACAAGACCATAAAGAAAGCTTTTTATTTCTAACTAGAAGCTACCATCTATATTTGAAGATCTCTAAATGCATTTGAAGAGCATTCTCCTGGGCAAGTTGTCGAGCTGTGGGAAGTGCAGGTTCATGGTGTGGTGGGTGAAGAACTGGCTGAGGGACTGAGCCCAATGGGTTGTAGTGAATGGGGCAACATCTGGTTGGTGACTGGTCACACCAGTGGTGCTCCTCAGGGCTCCGTTCCAGGGCCAGCTCTGTATCAGTGCTGGAGGTGAGTGCACCAGTAGCAGTTTGCTGGTGATCCAGACTGGGAGGTGCTGTGGATTCTTTTGAGGGACAAGAGGCCTTGCAGAGGGATCTAGATAGATTGGAGCACTGAGCAGTCTTAAATGGGGTGAAATTTGACAAGGCCAAATGCTGAATTCTGCACCTGAGAAGGAGTAACACCGGGCATGGGATAAAGTGGGAGAGGAGTGGCTGGAGAGCTGCAGAGGGAGGTGGGGCTGGCTGGTGCTGGCTCAGTGTGGGTCAGCAGTGCCCGGGCAGCCCCGAGGACAAACCCCATCCCAGGGCCCCGAGCACGGCACAGCCGGCCCAGAGAGGGGATGGTCCCGCTGGGCTCAGCCCTGGGGCCGCCTCACCTTGGGCCCTGCTGGGCCCTGCAGGGGGAGAAGGATGGGAAGGTCCTTCAGTGCATCCTGAGGAAAGAAACAGAGCTGGTGGGAGGGCTGGAAAACGTGTCCCAGAGACTAATGGAGGAATTTGGCTTGTCTAGTTTGGAGAAAAGGAGGCCAAGGGGTGACCTCGCCACTCTCTGTAGCTTCCTGAGGAGGGGAAGGGCACAGGGAGGTGCTGAGCACCTTTCCCTGGTAGGCAGTAACAGGATGTGTGGGAATGATTCAATGCTGTGCTGGAGGAGGTTTAGACTGGACATTTCAAAGCATTTTTTTATTGAGAGGGTGGTATGCTGGGTTAGACTGGGGTAGAGTTTTCTTCCCAGTGACTGCCAGGGATTGGATGTTTGGATTTGTGCTGAACACAGGGTTGATAGTATAGAGATGTTTTTGTTATTGCTGAACAGGGCTCACACAGAGCCAGCCAAGGCCTTCTCTGATTCTCATACTGCCACGCTCCAAGAAAGCTGGGGATTCATGGGAGGCTGGGAAGAGACACAGCCAGGACAGGTGACCCCAACTGAGCCAAGGGGTATTCCAGACCATGTAACATCATGCTCAGCATGTAAAGTGAGGGAAAAAAGGAGGAGTGAAAGAAGGGAAAGGGGAGTGATGGCGCTGATCTTCCCAAGTAACTTCCACATGTGATGGGGCCGAGCTCTCCTGGAGATGGCTGAACAGCTGCCTGCCCTTTGGACGCAGTGAATTAATTTCTTGTTTTGCTCTGCTTGCGTGCAGGGCTTTTGCTTTCCCTATTAACCTGTCCTTATTCAACCCATGAGCTTTCTGACTTCTATCCTTCGGACTCTCTCCCCAGCCCTGTTGGGAGAAAGTGAGTGAGTGGCTGTGTGAGGTTTGGCTGCTGGCTGGGGTTGAACCATAACAGCTGGCCAAATCCTGGATTCCTACAGAGTGGTTGGTGTGCCCAACCTGTCAGTGTTTAAGAGGAATTTAAACAATGCTCTTAATGACATGCCTCAATGTTTGGGCAGCTCTGAATTGGTCAGGATTGGACTAGGATGACAGTTGTAGATCCCTTACAACTGAAATAACCTGGTTTATTTTATTCTAACACTAATGTAACTGCATGCATATTCATTTTTGATACTATTTCTTTCATGAATTGCAATTTTTAATAAATGTTTATTGTAATTAATATTACATAAAATCTTTATTAATCATCTCCCCTAAACCACCTTCTTACATAGAGAAATGAAGTGAATATGAAAGCTGCAAAATGTATTTTACCAAATATTTAAAATTCACTCTTATAAAGCTGGTAATCCATTAATAAGTGCAAGGAAAGAACAACATGGATGAAAAAGTCCTAGTAAAAGATGTAATTTACATTTAAAAATTCAGGCTTTAAAGGCCAAGTAATTAATTCTGTTCTTTATGGAAGCTTTAGAACTAAATTTCTGTATTTTTCTGTACAGTTCAAATTCCATTTTTGTGTTGACTGACACATCCTTACTTATGTACAGCTGAAAGCCTCTATTTAAAAAAAAATACATTTTTCACCTTCTGTCTTAATTCTCACTTTTTAAAACAAACAAATGCTCCAAATGATGGGCAAATTGGGTTAATATAATTTCTAAGGCTAGCTCCTAACTACAGGTGCACTTTTTATTCAAATGTCACAATTTGTTCTCAAAACCTGCTGAGGTTTCCTTAGTTATTAAAATAATAGCCAATTCTTTCAAGAATGACTGTACTCAAGCATTAGATTTTAACTTCCCAAAATTTCTGAAGCAAACAAAGAGAACATACTGGTTGCCAGATGATCAGCATGCTTATTTGAACAGTAAAAAATTATTTGGAAATTCTATATAAAAGGTGTTTTTTCCTGACTTTTGTGTGTTTAAAGCATTTGTCAAGAGCTTGCAAGAAGTCAGTGCTTCAAATAAAGGACATGGCTGGTTTTCTTCATGGCTTAGTAAGAGGATCACATTTGAAACACAGACCAGATGATCAGTCACTGTATGTATATGATATTCCATGACAATTCAGCATTTGCTACAGGTTCTGTTCAAAGAGGGGAAATGCTCTTACTGAGGCATAAAGGTCAGCTGTTGAGCAGGTACTCCTACACCTACCAGTAGCTTCTTACCTAAACAACCAACTAAAGCTCCCACTGATTTGCACCCTGTAACCTGTGCATAGCACAGCTTCACAAGGCCTTTCAGCTTACCTTCACATAAGGCTATGCATTTTAAGTTACGGCTTTGCAAGAATTGTGACTGCTGTCCTTTCTTCTGTGACTGAGATGTAAAAAAGTGAGAAAATAGAATTAGTGCAGTAAAACGAACAGAGACAAAAAGCAACAAAGGGGACAGCTGCTATTTTCAGTGGTTTATTAATGAACAAGGGTAGAGACAGTCTTTCTCAAATGTCTCTATCTTATTTCTAAATGTAATAGAATTTATAAAAAAACCCCTATTACTTACTCGCATTATTGTAGGAGAAATTTGAACTCCTTTATCCAGAAAAATAATATCCCAAAGTCCCTAATTATTACAAAATTAAAAATATTATCAGAAATATCAGTGTTACTGATAAACAAATTGATATCAGAAAAAAAAGGAAAACAAAGGTAAATTTAGTCACTAATTCTTTGGTCACTACCCTGATATTTTATTTGCCTTCCTACTTCTGAGAGCTTCTACTGGACATGCCAATCTACCTCAAAGCCAGATTATTCTGTAATTTCTACGCATTAATCATGGAGACAGATGTAAGATAGTTTCTTGAAATTTAGCCCTATGCACAGATGCTGTGAGTTTGCTTTAGATACTGCAGAATTGTAATGATTCAACATGTAAAGTTTGTCTAAAAGAAAAAATTACTTGCTATAAATTAAATGCTGCTCATTTCCCAGCAATAACCATTCTCAATTTCTTTTGCATCATTGTTCTGGAAGTCTAAAACTCAGAAGGCAAGGGGTTGCTAGGGGCCATAAGGCCAACCTGTATTTCATCTTCATTCACCTCCTAAATTCTTCTGCTTGGAAAAGAATGGCACAAGATCTGCCATATGCTCCTAAAATTTTTACTAGAGCTGGACTGTATTTGATATTTGCAGTCTCTGAAGCTGTTGATTTCATTCAATACAATAACTATGGTAACTTGCACAAAGGAAATATTACCTCTCTTTCAGCTACTGAGTTCCCAATAATAAATCCCACAAATCTTCCACAGACGGTTGATTTACCATACCTGTGATGTATTACTGCTCTTACTGCCTGAAGCTGGCTCATCTTTAGCTGACACCTTCTGCTGCTTCTTGTTCATCCCTAGGAATATTAAAATCACATAAGATACCCTGGCCTATAAATAACATAAAAAGCAGAGTTATATATAAGAATGGAAGAGGTAGCACAGTGAGAATCACAGTCTTTTACATGGCACTCAAAAAGCTAGTTAACTCTGTCACAGAATATCACAATATAAATCTGTAAATTACAGGTAGCTCTGCATGTATTGCAAAGACTTTAGCGAAGTTAGCATTAAGTAGGTGCAAAAGGAGATAAACCTGAGCTTAAATGCCACTGAATTCAGATCAGGAGTATTCTTATGTGGCGGCTTAACGGGGTTGTAGGTCAGCATGTCCTCAGTCTACTTGACCCTATTCAGGCTGAAATAAAAGCCTGATTTACTGTGGGTGGGAAGGCAAAAATTACGAGAGAAAGAACTGTAGATATTCATCTTTAGCACTTTGTGGAATTTTATTAAAAGTCTAATTAATTTGTACGAGTAGGCAATTTAAGTTTTGAAATCTACCTTGGTTTGATCCCTTTATCTACACATAAAATATTACATTATTTGTCAGTCACATTTGATCAAATTCCATCTCATAAATTGAAACATCTACATTTGTGCCTTAGATTTCATTCATATCCCTCATGTTGGTTTATATAAAATTCCTGTTTTGCATGATACAATGGGCTTCCTAGAGTTTCCAGCATCCTGTATTTCACAGAATCATGGAATGGTTTGGGTTGGAAGGGACCTTAAAGATCATCTCATTCCAACCCCTCTGCCATGGGTAAGGACACCTTCCTCTAGACCTGGTTGCTCTGAGCCCCATCTAACCTGACCTTGAACACTTCCATTATTTAGCACTTTGCAAATACGACTGAATTATGGGGAAGTCTAACTCTTTGAAGGAACAGAATGTGTAGGACTCCTTCATGATTTTTATTGGCAGCAAGGATTACACACTTCAGTGGAACACAAGCCTCCTTTCTGGAGGAGACAGGATGGAAGGGGTCAAGACAGGCAGAGAGAGGAGCAATAACACATTGAAGTTGACAAAGAAGTATTGTCCAAAAAGAAAGATATTTTGTTAGATAAGGATACTTCAACCAATACATTTAGCGAGACCTAAGAAGCCTTCATACTCGTGTAATCTCTGATAAGCTAAAAGTGCATCTGGAGGTAACTGATGTTGAAGTTCCTCAAACAGTAGCTCAAAAGTTGAGCTCCTAAAACATGACCTAGAAACACTGAGTATCAGAAAGCATAACTAAAACTCTCAGAATCATCTACATGCACATGAACACACATTAAACTATATACCTGCACTTTCCTATGTGAGGAAATGGTAACTACCACATACCTAAAGAAGAAAGTCACCATATTTTAAAAATCCCTTTCTCAATGTACACATCCATGTGTCTTGTTTTTAATATGCTTCTGTTTATTATTTAATTCTTACATGGAAAACTCTGCACAACTCACTTGAGAATTCACTAGTGGGACAAATTATGTTCTTTCTCAGGCTAAAATAAACACATTGAAGTGTACTTTCTGTGTAATCCTGACATGGTGATACTTGGGAATACTCTTAAGTATACAGGGTTGAACACGTCTATTGATCAATACTTGTGTTGTCAGATGAAGTTGTAAAAGACCATGAATTCATAGGTGAAGTTAGATGGACTAAGGTAGGTATTGACAAAAATCACAAAGTTGGATTTCGCCTGAACCATCAAGACCTATTACATACAGCATTCAATATCAGGTAATATTTACTTCAAGGACAGTTTAAGAATCCTAAGCACCTTGAAAAATAAGGACAGTACTTAACAAGGGAATTTTCTAATTTCTTATTATTTATAGTAAAAAAAAGATTTTCTCTTTTTTGAATAAATTAAATCATGGCTGACAAAGATTATAAATCGAATACAATGTTTTAAACAGCGAAGCTGTAAGAAAAGCTGTAGAATAAGATACACCCCTATATTTCTCCAACTTTAGAGTGATTTATAAATATCACCTGAGTAACCAAATGATATGCTTGACAATGGACTAAGGTAGATTCCACTTCCAAACATTGCACCATGGAGCTGAAAAAGAGCAGAGTGATTACTTAGCATTAATTTGGTTACCTGGACAAAATAATAATTACAGGAACAGGTCATAGCACATTTGCCAACCCTACTAATTTACTGCCGGGTAACTAACAGTATTCAAAGAAGTCTTTTAAAAAATAATGCCCTGAGTATAAAACATATATATATATACAAACACCTGGAAACTATGTCCAAACAAAAAACCAGATGCCCACACACAATTTTACTTAAGATTTATATACAAAATTGTAGTTTCTGTTTTTCAATCTAATATTACTATGGAGGATGCCTACAAAGAGTGTTTCTGTACACAACCTGGGATCCTCTTCCAAAGGTACATGGACTCAGCTCTGGAGAGAGCTGCCAAAACGACAATGCTAAAATACTCTGCATTAGAACCCCCCAGTCCCTCTGTAGTGCCTACTTTGCTCTGCAATAGTGGTCTCCTGATGATTCAGTCTGAGAAGTCTGCACTAGATCCCTTCTGACCAGCACACTTCATGCTTCCATTGCCAAAGAAATCACAGAGGCAGAGAAGGTGCTGCAAGCCCAGTTCCTGTAACTTTAGCACATTTCTGGATCCCGTGACACAGACTGTTTAGGCAGCTCTGACTTTCACTTGTGACTGCTTTTAAGCAGTACCGAGCGAAGCCTCCTAGAGGTGCTGCTCTGCAACGTAAAACTTTAACACTGATTCCCACAAAGGGATTTTCTAGATGTTTTAGCACACACACACTACTTCTTAATTGCATCAGAAAAACACTTCTCCCAGGAAATAAGATGGTGTTTCAAATGATCCCTTTTTCCAGCTACATGGCTACAAGAATGAAACCCCCTGAAAACCTGCCAAAGCTAGTATGTAACCAAGCATGCATAGGTTAGCTAAAATATGTTTTGTCTATTTACCTGCAGCCTCGTATTGGAAGCAACAACTAAGCCGTTCCTCAGGATGGAATGCCAATTTTCAATGTGTGAACCACTGAATAAAATGAAAAAGAAAGCGGTAAAATTCACAGTGTAAAATGCAAAATTACATCAGAAATCCTTTAAAACAGTAGATTCACAGCTGCAAACCTCAAATGCCAGAAGCAAAAAATAGCATAACATTTCAATAACCTTTGGTTATTAGGAATACTTGTACTCACTGAAATGCAAAGGTACTTCCGTAGAGATTTTTAGCAGCTCGGAAATTTGATTCTTTGGCTGGTGGACTGCTGAGAAGAAGGAACTGGTGGGGAGTGTGCATGAACTTCAGTTGCTGTAAAATATGAGTGCACATGTGAAGAGAAGTTGATCAATATGAAAGTACCATAATTCTCTGATGGCAATCCTTAAGATATCATGCTTTTCCACACAATGCATGACTGCATCTAAATAACAACATGAACTAAATTGAAACTGGTCTCACTTCCACAGTTTCAAGCTGAAATCAAATAGTAAAAATTACTTTCAGTCTATGAAACATATGGAAATTTTTGAAACTAGATTTCAATTTAAAATGGCTCTAGTAATTAAACTGAACAATTTCATCATAGTATTCTGATCAGAACTGGCTTTGAATTAAGGTTATGTGGAAGGCTGCATATTACTATGCCCTTAATACAGGTTACTTATATGTTCATCTCCTGGTACAGCATGTTTGTGTGCACTGCTTTCTGTACCATTCTGCACCTAATATTTTGTATGGTAACAAAACAAAAAGTGATGTTTTTCTCAGCTAATCTCAGACGATTACAAGGCAGACACCTGAATTTAAGCTACTCACCTCCTATAGGTTTTTTTGAACATTATTCCCTTGACCTATTTCAGCTATTCATGTTTCTAAAAATTGTTACATAAAACTGCCTTGCCTATTAAAGGAGTCCATGCAAGTCCTATTTGAATGCAGACACCTACGTTTTGCTAGTAAACTCCCACCTAAAATGCTAATACAAGCCATAAAAAATTAGAAAATAATAAGAAAACCCACAGACACTTACCCTATTCACTGGTAGCTTCACAATATGTGATCTATTACTAGAAATAACCCTAAAATAAGAAACAGATGTATTAGATGCAGTAACGAAACAGAACTTCTAAAAATATGTTATAAATGGCCATCACATTGCACCCAGCTGCAGGCCTCTAAACCTATCAGATGGAAGTAGGCCAAATCTTAACTAGAAAATGAGATCAAAGGACACAGATGAGGTCCAGAAACAGTCCAGAATAGCTGCAGTTGAAAATACCAACGTTAATTATTAGGCTGACCTTATCCCACATTACACTGGTCAAGTGATTATTCATTACAAATGATAATTTAATAATTATTATCTCATGTGAATAAACTTTATACCATTGCAGAAGAGGATGTGCAAGTGGGTCTTGTTTATCCATCTGCTTCTTTATTTCCAAGTAAGGTGCCTAGAAAAGAGTAATTATGTTATTTCTAGGTTGAATTTTATATGTTACATTGCCCGTGATTTCATCTATTAAAATGAATACATGGGACTCATTAATAGTTTAAAATCACAGCTTTACTGATATACAGCATAGTAGAGTTATAAATGTGTTTTGACAACAAGAATTAATATAGCAATTATTTTCCCTCGAGTAAGATAATAAGCATATAATTAGCATCAAAATGACTATATTATAGCAAATACTAATGATCTCAGGGAGAACAGAAGAAGACATCTATTTTTGTGTGACTCTTGATTAAGAAATTGGACTGGAATTTTAAAAAATTAAGTCTCTCAAAGAAACCCAAAATAATCCCCTTCAGTATTTTTAACTGTTTCAAGGTATAAATACCATGTCATATTATAATTTCTTTGGAAACCATTCTTGATTTCAATCACAATGCAAAGCATCCCTTTAAAACTCATTAGTCCAAGAATTGGTTTGGCATTTAAAAAATCCAGAATGGTTAATCCAGAATTATTTTTTATTTTCAAAAAACATCATAAGAAATCACAGAATCATCCGGTTTTTAAAATTTTTACAAGATCTTACACAAATTAACAAAAAAAAAGGTGAATTTTAATTTTCAGTTTATTTTATTCCTCTCTATATATTCTTCACTCAAGGATTCTGAAGTATTTTGTTAATACACAGAGCAAGATTGAAAACCGTTTATATAGCAGTTGGAAAAGCAAGATATATGGAAGAGATTTAAACAACAACTTATGATCAGCTGGGTTGTTTGGGAAAGGAGCGTAAAAATAAACAGAAATCCAACCATCAGATATGCCATGAGAAATAATATGACAGTAAACCCAAGAGACCCAGCCTTCCAAGCCCCCAGCTATATTTAGCTGATCTAGAATTCTGCTATAATAGAAATAAATATAATGTCACTCCGAATACTATTCAGAACATTAATACAAGATCAATTTCTTTTGATTTGGAACTAAAGGTCTATGGCTTTGATATTTCCAGAAATGCAGCAGTTGGTGATTACCTCATTACAATGTCTCATTCTGCTGTTATTATCTCTTATTTAAACTTCAAAAGATCTGAGTTCTACTTCATTACTTTTATTTAACTGGCACTAGGGATAAGTTTGTTATTTTGAATAAATATTTCAGTATTATTACAGTTATTAGGAAAGAGTTGATACTATTGACTTCCCAACCCATCATAGGCAGGCGATACAAACATCTTTCAAGTTCTAGAAACAGTGATTAAGTAAGGTAAATATTTTTAAATTTACCTGTGTCATCTCTCTTATGGAAGTGATACTGTCCAATGCTTTCATGACTCGGTCATAGTTCTTCTTCTGATGTGGCATAAAATACACAAATAAGATCAAAGAGTATTAGTCTTTGGCTCTAAAAAACCTGAATTCTTTGAGTGTGTATAAAACCAAAGCTAGGAGAAATGCTGGGCAAATCCATTCTTTCAAACATTTCTAACCATTAGCTTGCTTCTGCCTCGTACACAGACTCTCAATCATCGTCCAGAAAAATTCCTTGAAAAAATATTATTATGATCTTTCTTCTTAGAATTTCACTGGCATCTCCAAAACTCCAAAAATCAGCTCATTTTTAAACAAATATTTGTAACTAAACACAGTTATTTGGACAACATGCTGTTAAGGTAAATAATGCAGTGACCCAAGCAGATTTTAAATAAAACACAACATAAACAGATGTGTTTCCTTTGCTAGCGGGTCTATAAAAATTCATAGACTCTTGAACTGCCTCACCCTGATCTTTGCCGACCTGCTGCTTGGGAAGCACTACCAGACAGCTCCACCTGTACTGAGTGAACAGGCTGAACAGTCTGTGCTTCACCACCCCACAGGATCCCCAGCAGCTCCACTGCTCCCCATCTCTGGGTCTTGCCAACACACCACAGAACACCACAGCCTCTCCTGGGAAAGAACTCCTGCTAGCTGGCCTTTGTTCAGAGAGAGTGAAATGCATTCCAGGGCAGGACATGCCAAGTTCTCATCCATGCCTTTGGGGATATGGCTTTAGGGAGGTGGAATATTCATGGCTTGAGGGCTTTCCTGGAAGGCAGCATTTAGAGCCCAAGGAGCAGGTAATGCAAGTACAATTATTTACTTCAAAATTGATGCTTGTACAAAACTCAACTATTAACATCTGATAAAATTACATACAAGAAAGTAACTGCTTGCAGTGCAAAAATGAGATGACAGCAATGACACTTCTAAGAATGAAAAGATGGACTGGAAATCCCCTGGCTTACATGACCTATATCTCTCAAAGGCCATCTTTCTTTTTGTGTCCAATGTGCACATTGACAGAAAAACACAATATAAAATATTGCATGTAGAATTTGTCCATTAGAAGAGTTTCTTGGCTTTAACACAACCTACAGTTTTGTCATGGTTTAGGGATGGTATTCTCCAATTTAATGTTCCCACTGAAACCAAGCACTGCTCACTGTCCCCTTCCCTCTCCTCCTTACACTTTCCCAGTGCTGTGGGATAGAGAAAAGAATTGGGAGGCACAAAGGTAAAGATCACAGGTCGAGGTAAGAATAATCAACTGGAAACAGCAATGAGATAAGAAAACCAGCACTGAACAACATCCAACTGCTCCCTCTGCTAAGTAAAATTGGAACTCTTTTCCCTCTTTTTCCTGGAAGAGAGTCCTTTCCCCCTGCTTCCAAAAATGATGTGAGGTGGTATAGAATAACCTCTGGGTCTTAGCCATGCCCCATTCTGGCTACTGCAAAAATTAACCCTGTCCTGGCCAGAACCAGGACAAATCTATTTTCAAGTACTTTCTCAGAGACAATAAATAAAAGATGAAAAGTTTTGAAAACACACTTGTGATATATTCTGGAACTGTATCACTTAAGAAAGGAGACTCCCCCATGAGAAGTTTTTTGCTTTGAAATCTCATGTATGACTAAAACCAAGCAGTGACATAATTAAAGTAACCACTTACCCTGGGGTTAAAGGCCAGCATCTGAGGATCATTAGGATCAACTACAGAAGGATATGGCTCAAAAATGACAACTTTCCTAGGTGATTCTAATGCAGACCGACACATCGATACTAACAGATCAACCACCTGGGCATAAAGAAAGACATATTTATTACATGATTATTCAAAATATGTACTTTTATATTGTATCTTCCAGTCTGCCTTTTTTTTTTAAATACATTATAGACATATTGTATTTCATTGTTAACTATATTGCCCAAACTGTGTTATCCACATGAGATAGTTTAGGATTAAATTTTTTCCACTGACCTCAACAGAATTGGGTTCATATGGCGTATTATTCCATGTGCATATAAGTAGGACCAGTATCTAGTCCTAAAAGTAATAACATATTAAATATATTGCTTGAAGTATTGCTTTCTCTTGTGCACATGTGAATTCCTGTATCAAATTTATTCACTAAGGAAATGAAATTGTGCTAGATCTCTTTATCTCTGTATAGACATGCCAGTAAAAACGTTGCTCAGGAATAAGGAATAGTCTGTCAAATTTGTACCACTTTCTGCTCTTCTCCTGAAGACTGTAATCACAGAAACACTTGAAAACATTGCTTCTGCTAAACCCAGAATACTGCAATGATTTAACAGTCATCTCCACAGCTCACACTGGAGCATCCTCTTCTTTCCATTCCGTTGTACAAAATTACAACACTTCTTTGAGTATCTTTGATTTTCACAATTTTTCCACAGGATCATGCATGTAATGTGCACATAGACATGTGTGTACATACACCACTTAGACACAGATTCCCATGTAATTGTTTCAAAATACATAATTCAGAAGATAAAAATAGACTCCAGCAATAACAAACATGAGAGAATGCAGCTTTCTGGCAGCTGTGAAATATAAATCCAGCTCATAATAAAATCCAAAGCTGCTACATTAAAAAGTAGCTGCAGATTAACTGATTTCCCTGTGTTTTTTCTATGCCTTCTGAAAACATTCCTGTGTGAAAACAACTTTTCCACAAAAGAAAGGAAAAGCTGAGACAAAGTGGAGTTAGTAGATATTCCTGGTCCCCCCCGCAACTCCACATGGATCAGATCTCATCTCACAGCTCACAGTCATCTAGAAGATTTTCTACATCTGTCATTGTATCTGATCATTTGGATGGAAAAAAATTATGGTCCTTTAGAGAATCAGAATGAAAATAAGAATAATGACGAAAGGGGAAAAGAACTGTGCTGTGTTGAGTCATATAGCTTCCATTCTCCTCCTCTGCTCCTTCAGCATGCATGGAAAATTTTCTCTGTCAGTTTTAATATATTCTGTTAGTTCCAGTTACTAAATATCTCACATATATGGAAAAGTTAAATTACTTAAATAATGATCCCTTCCCCAACCGCTCCCTGATTACTTTCCAGTTTATACTACCTGTATGTGAGATGAATTTTTCGAAATAAGGCATATGCACTAGCATTTACAAAGGAGATCAGCAACCAGATCAGGCGGCAGGTCTGCCCCTGTGTAAATGTATTACTGTGAAATTGCGCATGAGTTCACCCTGCTTTTCAGAAGCACTTCTTAGTCTGCTGTCCCAAAACACTCCTAGGGAAGAGCTGTTTGAGTCCCCAGATCTTTTATTGTGGAGACCCAAAGTTGTCTTGCTTTATGACTTGCATGATGGGACACTGTCTTAAAACTGGCACAGTTCTACTCAGACACCATACCTAAAGCCCTCCTTTAAACAAACTGTTGACTCCTAGATTGTTTCCAACTCTGTTTTTTTCTTTACATCTGATTTCCCCTGAGGTTATTGTTTTGAGCTCATGCAATGCAAAACAACTTAAACTGGGAGGTAAATCCGATAGAAACCTTATAATACAGCCTTGTATGTGCATTCCTTAGGAATAGGAAGTGCTGTGGATCTAGCAGATGTCCTTAAAACTGAGTGTGAACTCCTCCTCAACTGGGGGTACTGAAGTAAGTAAGTAAGGATTAAAATAGTTGCATGAAGGACAAGACAACACTTGCTGATGACAATTCCTCTTATGACATCAGTCCCTCAGACAGTGCCTCTCACTCTCAAGAGACCCTTTACAGGGAGTAGGAGCTATCAAGAAATCAGTCATCTAATTTTTAAGCATTTTGCCTACATGACTAATACAAGGCAACCTGAGTTCAGGCTGGAAAGTTTTAGAAAGTACAATCACTTATTATTAAGGAGAAGCCATCAGATTATTTGGAGTGACAAAGTAGGGTTGTGCACCTTAGGAATCTAGCTGAAAGCACAAAAGACAAAACAGGATATGATTTCTAATGATAGGAACCTGTATTTAGGCTTCTTCGCTAGACAAAATGATTTGGAGGAGGATTAATCAGACAAAATGTGAACACCTGCCTTTTTATTAGTCACCCTAAGCTTGTTAGGCTGTTGGAGAAAGAACCACTGTGCTGACAGTTTATGTTGTGATTCACACTGTCCTAAACTAATGACAAAAAGAGCTCAGATGGATCGAACTCTAGAACTGATTAACTCTTTCTGCAAACAGGAATGGCGTGCTCAGTCAGATCCAATATAGTGAGCTGGCTGCAATGGTATCGCTAAAGTGAAAGCAGAATTTAGCCTAGGTCCAATGGGACAACAGACAAAAACCCTTATCTAACTCTTTTAAGCACTCTTAAAGTTGTAATTACTTCAGAACTCCACAGTAAAGCCCTGTAAATGCAGTGTTACTCCAGAGATCTACAGCAAGATCTGCACACGTCTGCAACACTGATACTTATATAAAACACTGAGCGAGAGCTAACCAGGGCCACCTCTCCTCTATTTTGTTAGCTCTACTTAAAAAAAAGTTTATACTTAATTCCTTACTCATTTTAGGAAAGCAACCTTCCACCTGTTCAAAGAGTTATTCAATAGGACCCCCTGGAAAACTGTTTTCAGGGACAAGGGAACAGATCAGAGCTGGCAGATCTTTAAGAATTCCTTCCATAGAGTGCAAGAGCTCTCAATTCCCACATGTAGGAAATCAGGAAAGGAAGACAAGATGTCAGCAAGGATGACTCCACACCTGCAGTAAGACTAAAACGAAAGAAGGAAATGCACAGGCAGTGGATGCAGGGCTAGATATTCTAGGAAGAATATAGGGACATAGCCTGCTTGTGTCAGGATGGGGTGAGGGAAGCCAAGGTGCAACTGGAGATTAACTCAAAAAGAGATGCAAAGAATAATGAAGAAGCTTCTGAAGGCATGTGAGACAGAAAAGGAAGGTCAAAGAAAGTGCACCCCTCTTTGAACACGACTGGCAAAATGGTGACTGCAGACAATGAGAAGGCTGAGGAATTTGACAGCTCTTTGCTTATCTTCATTGGCAGTCTCCCCTTCACACACCTCTTGAGTGGATGAAGCTCAAGACAGAAAGCAGGGAAGCAACGTGCTTCCCACTGTCAGCGAAGATTAGATTTGAGAGCCCCTGAGGAATGTGAACATGGAGAGGTCTATGGGACCTGATAAGATGCATCCCAGAACCCTGAGCGAACTGGTTGATAGAGTTTCCAAGCTACTCTCCATGCTAATTCAAAAGGCATGGCAGTCAGGTGAAGTCACAGGTGACTGGAAAAAGGGAAATATTGCACCTATTTTTACAGAGGGTAGAAAGGAGGGCCCTGGAAACTATCAACGTGTCAGCCTCACCTCTGTGCCTGGCAAGATCATAGAACAGCTCATCCTGGAAGCTATGCTAAGGCACATGGAGTACAGGGAGGAGATTCAGGACAGCCAGCACAGCTTCACTGATGGCAAGTCCTGCCTGACCACACTAGTGACCTTCTGTGATGGAGTGACCACATCAGTGGACAAGGGAAGGGCTACAGATGTCATTTATATTCTGTAAAGACTTTAAAACAGTTGCCCCCAACATCCTTCTCTTTTCATCGGACAGAGATCATCAGATGCATGGACAGTTCTGCAGATAAGGAACTGGCTGGATGGTTGCATCCACATGGTAGAGGTCAATGTCTCAGTGTCCTATGGCCACTGATGATGAGTGGTGTCCCTTGGGGCAATACTGGGACCAGTGCTATTTAATGACATAGAAAGTGAGTTCAAGCACTCTCTCAGCAAATTTGCATATTACACAAGCTGAGTGGTGCAGCTGATGTGCCTGAAGGATGGGAAACCATCCAGAAGGACCTGTACAAGCTGGAGAAATGGGCCCATGGGAATCTCATGAAGTTCAGCAAGTCCAAGGGCAAGGTGCTTCACCTGGGTCATGGTAACCACTGGTGTCAACACAGGCTGGGCATGAACAGACCCAGAGCAGCCCTGCCCAGAAGGACCTGGGGGTGCTGGTGGCTGAGAGGCTGCACATGCCCCAGCCATGGCACTCACAGCCCAGAGAGCCAAACGTGTCCTGGGCTGCATCCAGAGCCCCGTGGGCAGCAGGGGAGGGAGGGGATTCTGCCCCTCTGCCCCCATGAGGGTCCACCTGTGTCCAGCTCTAGGGTCCCCAACATAAGAAAGACCTACATGTGTTGGAACAAGTCCAGAGGAGGGCCACAAAAATTACCAGAAGGCTGGAATGCCCTCCTGATGAAGACAGGCTAAAACAGCTGGGGTTGTTCAGCCAGTAGACGAGAAGGCTTTTGGGAAACCTTATTGCAGCCTTTCACTACTTAAAGCAGGATGATAAGATAAGGAAAATCTTTTTAGCAGAACCTGCTGTGATAGGACTGGGGTAAAGGTTTTATACTAAAAGAGGGAGATACAGACTAGATAGAAAGAAGACTTTTACAGTGAGGGTGATGAAACAGTGACACATGGTAGATGCCCCATCCATGGAAACATTCAAGGTCAAGTCGGACAGGGCTCTGAGTAACCTGATGTAGCTGAAGTTGTCATGGCTCATGGCAGGGCGTAGGACTACATGACCTTCACAAGTCCCTTCCAACTATTCTGTGATTCTATGATTCTAAATGTACATGTAATATAACGTGTGCCTGAATTAAAAAAATGAAATGCTCACAGGACTTCAGGCTGAGGAAGAGGTGGGGCTTCATCTGCGCACCTCCTTCCATTTCTTACAAGCCTAAACTGTTATCCCAATATTTGATGTTACAAATATAGCCATCCAACTGTCTTCAGACATCAGATGAAGAGGTGCTGTTCTGATTCTGCAGTCATATTCTCAAGAGAAGAAGCTGATCTACACTGTTGCAGCTTTCTTCCTTTGAGGATATGCTCATGGCTGTATTCAGGTACCTACCTGAATAGTTTATTTCCAGTGACTATACTCACTAGTGCTAGTTATTTTATTTAACTTTATTTTATTTAACTTTATTTTATTTTATTTAACTTTAACTAGTTTATTTAACTAGTTAAAGTTAAATAAACTGAAGGTTTGTTCTTCCAAAAAACCCATGTTGCTTACTATATAGAAGCACAGTAACCCTAAAATTGGATACAAATGCACTTTTCCTTAAGATGTGCAGGTTTTTACCGTATGATCTTAAAAGGACCTTAAATGTAAGATCTTTAACTTTTGTTTTTAATGAAACATTAAGTTAGTGATTTGGCAGTGTAATTTAAAATACTTTAAGAAAACAATTATAGAGTTATAACTACATCAATAACTGAATTTAGACTCAGGAAGCAGGCTTACATTAAATTCCTCATCCTTGAGAAGAAGGAAGAACCCTATCTAGCAATATCAGTAAGGACTTTCCCACTGCTATGTGATGATCGAAACAACAGTGGATCCCTGCATCCCAAGACCATGAACAGGAAGTAACTTATTAATTGCATGAGACTAACAGTGGCTCATTAGGTGAAAATAAATGTGAATTATCTCCAAATTACAATGGCTGCCTTTATTAACAACCCAGGTGACCTAATTGATTACAACAGGGCACGAAAACATAGTTACTCTAATTACATGGAAGCAAAACAATGGAAACACCTCATTAATACTGTTTGAATACACCATGCATAAACCAGTGCATTTACAGCTATAACAGTGGACAAATAAATAATACTTACCAAGCAGTACTCATAGGGTGCACACAAGTCAAAACACATACTTGAAGAGACTGAGAGGACTGAGTAAACTACAGAAAACATTAGATAATCCTACCTGTGCCCCAGTTGCAATTTCATCAGCAGCTTCGTTCATCACTCCTAATGTTTGGAAAGCAAATACGCAGAGCTCCCGTTCACAAACAGTGGGCTATACAAAGAAAGAAAGTTAATTTTATTTTTGTTCTGAGTTCTTGCTTTTAGCATCTCATGACCTACAGCAAAACCCAAACACAATTAATGCTAATTCTTCATATTTTAACTGCAACATTAACTTTAATACTTAATACATATCCATTATTGAGAAAGATACATTACAGAAACAGTTTAATAACCTGAAGAGCAAAAGTGAAGAAGTCTAAAACTTGTAAGTACTCAGAGGCTAAATTTAAAAGAAATCCCAGAACAGTTACAAAATCAAAATTACAGGCATAGTACTCAAATGTTCTTAAGTCTATCTATCTGAAAACTTCCTACATTATTAAACTTAATGGAGAACAAATCCTGAAGCTAATGGAAGCAGGTTTATTCTTCATATCTTCTTATACTGCTGTTCAGAACACACATAAAAATCTGATCTGGAAGAGAAATTTCTTGAAGAGGCTATTTTTGATTTTTGACAATTTAACCAATTATTGGTAGACTACAAGAAAATCAATTACGTTTTTACAGCATAAACACCATATTTTGAAGCCTACTTATTTTAAGAAATAAAGGTACTTCAAGTCTTTTTTCAGGTATTAAACAAATAATAAAAACCCCTTGTTGTTGAACCAGCTTTTGCCTATTAAAAATAATTCACTATGTCATCACAAATAAAAAAAAAAACATTATCTAAACTGCATATTGAGTAAAAACTGAACATTTTGCCTTCATGGGCTTCCTAACTGTTTACAACCCTTACAGCAGCTCCATCTCATTTACTGAAAGATAATTAGCAGACCAACTTTATAAAGTAAAATCACACCATGAATTGTTACAAGTATTCAAAATGAAAAAATAGTTGAAAGAAATAAGAATTAAAACCTTTCTTAAAGCTACCCAACAAACACAACATTTTATGACAATGTTGAAAACAACCAAAAATACTTCCTGCATACTATTTATTTGAATGCATAGTATTAAACCCTAGCTCACTGAAACTTAAAATTATCTTTGTAACTGAAAGTTCTGAGTCTAGTGATCACAACAAGTACAAAAGTATTTGTAACAGTATGCTTTGAAGTTCAAGTCACTGCCTCTACAAAGCACTTGCACAAATGAAAAAAATTAATTAAACACACAAAGAAAATCTAAAATTTAGCTGAATTCTCTTTCAGGCAACAGCTTTGCTAGTAATAAACATACTGTTGTACTTGCAGTCACTTGCTTTGCAGCACTTAAAACATTCATTTGCTGGGCTTCAAAGATTCAAGACCTCAATAAACATCTGAAATCTTCTGGACTGATACAGTCTCACTTCATTTGCTTTACAGGAGCTATCATCTTTCAAGTCTGATAATGTCACCCATTTGATTTCGTTTATCTGTCATGTTACATTGTATTAGGCAGCAGATGAAGCCAAACATGATCAAATTCATTGTGCCATGGCAAGCTGGACAAGAAGTATCTATTATTGTCATTATTCTTGGATATTCCACATTTAGAAGATGGTTAAATCCTTTGTTCAGTGAGGTGACTATCATAATCAACAGTATACACAGACTTCCTTTATTTCAAAGCAAGGAATAACTCTGGGATAGCAGAGCAACCTAATTTGCCATGCTTGTCATGATGAAAACTTGTAAGAAAATATTTCTTTTTTATTTATTTTTACAGTCTCAGCCAAATAAGTTATCCTGAGACTTAATGATGGTAAAGGAAATACACAATTTGTCACCATTTCTCTTTTTCCTGCCCCTCTGTTATGATCCCAGAAGTGTCTGAGCATCTAGAGAGGGAAGTTAGGAAAACAGACATTGCACTTATGCTTGACTTTTGGAAGTTTTTTTCTTGTTTGTTTGTTTTGGTTTCTCCTCTTTTTTTTTTTTTTTTTTTTTGTTTGGTTGGTTTTTGGTTGTTTTTTTTTTTTGCCTCAGGCTGATGCTGGGACACTGGACAACTCTAGATATAAGGACAAGCAGGACAGCAGAATTTCAGCCCTGAAGTAGAACAGATACTTCTGTTAGGGTCTATACAATTCTTCTCATTTTGTGTATTTGATAAACCTTTCTGTCCACTACATATTTTGTCAATACAATACAATGGGGAAAATAATCCCAACCCTGAAGCTAAAGGGACATTTCAACAGTCTGTCTTCATATATCTAGCCTGGATGCCTTTTAGCCCAGACTACAGTAATTTTAAAAGTACTTTTGAATTCTGTTTCTGTGTCTCAATTTAAAAAATAAGATATTTTTAACTTAAATTTCCCACAGGTATTAGCAATGCATTCCAAGAGACACTGGTATGGCCATTTCAGTGTCCTGTACTGCAGTCACTAGTTAAGCTCAACCATACATATTTTTTTAAATCCCTACAAAATTAAAATGCTAGCTTGCAATTAGGAAGCAAATGTTTGAGGGACTCTTGTTTGTCACACTCTGTGCCTTACCTATTCAGTGTTATATTTCCTTACTTACGTTTTGCCTGCAATTGTGCATGCTAGAACCAATGAAAACATATGAAAACTAAGTTAATAAATCAATTCTAGAAGGCAGAGTTTAAAGAAAACCACAAGCTTTATGGGGAAACTGGGATTCAAGACTGTTCCTCCTCTGCTGCTAATGTTTTCCATATTGATAGTGTGTTTCCCTTTATATGGTGTCCACTCTTCTCTTGTCATAGGATGTGGGTCTTTGGGACAGGAACAGTATTGTTCTGACTTCAGATCATAAATATAAGAAATGTCCCTAGCCACACTAAACAAACAATATCCCTGACACATTTATAAAAGCTATGTTGTTCCAATGTCATCTTTGGACACTCCTACTTTGGTTCATTTGTATGTAATATTCAACAAGCTAAACTTTCTAAGAATTTTCGTGTCTGTACATGAAATGTTCAGTGAGTATGTTCTTACTGATGTGGAATTCACAACCACAAATATACAGATTTATCACCTTTTCTTGGATTACTATCTTCCATTGTTTTCAAGGGGAAAATACACATCAAAATAGGGCTTAGACACTTAAACATTTATTTCTGAATATGAATTTCATCCCAGGTGCACACAGTTCCACAGATTACAACCACCACCTTGAGGATACAAGCTGACTGGCTGGGGGACTTTGTAGCTCACTTTCTGAAGAAGGCAACTGTAATTCCTCTCAGCAACAGCAGCGACCAGGGTCTCACACAGACTTTTTTTTTCTCTTGAAAATATAAAATTAACATAAAGCCATTTGGTCTTCACAGAGCTATTAGCTAAGTGAAGATCATTGGTGCTGAAACACTATTAGGAGAATCATTATTCCAGTGGGGGAAAAAACAGAAAAAAATAAGACATGGGCAGTTAACCTGAGACTACAAATGCTTGGAGGCAGAAGACAATGACAGAACCAGAGAGCATCTTCTGAATGTTTGAAGTTTTCTTTCCTTTAGCCACCCCCATTCTTTGCATGATCAGTAGCTCCCACCCAACTGCTGCTGTGGTGAAAGAAAGCAAGAGTTTCCATGTGTTACAATGCAAATATAATTTCTTTCTGCAGTGACTGAGACTGGCAGACACACAAACCACCTACACACTACGACATATCCTGGTTCCTGGACTAATACACTACCTAAAATATTCTCTAGACATTCTTTCAATTTGAAAAAGCTGAAACTTTCACAGTCTGTATCGATCCAGCAACTTTCTAGTGTGGGCTGCAGCTGTGCTCAGAGCAATGTGTCACGCTTTCCTGTATTCTGAGGGATATCACACAGACACTAATGAGGCTGTAACGTGACTGACACACCGAAAAAATATTGATCTAACAGGAGATGCTTCAGGCAAGGCTCACTGCCTGATATATAGCAAATGTAATAAATGGTGAAGGTGAAACCATTAGTGACCATCCCACTTTTCGAGGAGACAAAATGGAACTACAAATCTTTGTTCTGTTTCCTACTTTCCACCATGCCAAGTCTTAGTTTTACTGTAAAGGTAAACTCTCTGAATAGTCTCTCAATATTCATGTGCTACATGGAACATGCTGCTCAAAGATATGGGAGATACCACAGCAGTGATCACATACAACCTGAACAAAGATGAGAGCAGTCTGTAGCTGAATAAGAAATGTCACTTGTTCCGTTTGGCTTTGTTTTGCCTCATTCAAATTTTATTTTCTGGGTTTTTTGGGGATTTTTTCTGCATCTTACACACTTTCAACGAATATATTTTTACTTCAGAGATATAGAAAAAAATGGTGAATAAACAAGCTTTATAGAATGCCAAATGGGCAAGGTGCACTTGTTGGCAACAGGAAAAGCTATACTGCAGTCATTTTACTCTGTCAGTAAAATAGAAATGATTTGAAATCTATTCTATTAAAATACAGGTTTTTAATAAAAAGAGATAAAACCAGCCTATATTGTGGCATAAGGATTAGAAAGACTACAGTGTTATTCCACAAAAATCTTGGAATTCCATAAGCATCTTGGCTTAATTCCAGTCTGACTAAACGTATTTGTACACCTACACTTTTCCCTACAGTTCAATGATGTTTATTCTGTTCAAGAAATTTCCCAGGACTAAGCAGCATACTCAGTGCTTCTGTGTTTTCAGTGGTGTCTAAGACTCTTGTATTCAAAGCACAGAGAAATCCAAGACCTCTTCAAATCAACAAGAACTCATCAAGGGCAAGATTTCAGCCATAGTAAATAAAAAATAACTGAGAGCACTTTGGGATGAAAAACATTTTTAAAAATGCTTACTAATGTAAGGAAGAAATGTATCAGAATTACAAGACTGTACTTATTTTTACAGCTAAAAAATAAGAACAGGTATGTCAAATATTACTTCATAGTATTTTAATGTTCATATTTTATGGGAAAAAAACATTAAATGGCAGAAATGCATGCACCAGAGTACAAAATTCAAAGAAACTAGCTGTAACATTTAATTTTGTTGATATTTTTTTTTTACTAATTCCTTCTTTGTTCTAAGGAGGTCTCAGTCTGAGGTTTCAACACAAGATGGCACTCTATAGAGACTTCCTTACAAAAAAAATACTGATACACAGATGGTATTTATCTTATGGAATATATTCTGAGATTATTTTGTCCTGTATAATTGTCTCACAGGTCTTTAAAACCCATTCAATCATGCTGTTCTGTCAATGGCCTTAGTATTTGCAAATGAAGAATCTGGGAAGGCACAGAACAGCAAAATAGACATTAGCTTTACAAATTACACTATGTAAAAGCTGAATAAGATCAAAGAATTACAGAAAGATTGAGGCTGGCAAGGATCTCCGCAGGTTATCTAGTCCAACATCCCTGCTCAAGCATGGTCACCTGGAGCCATCTGCCCTGAACAGACAGCTTTTGAATTTCTCCACAGATGTGAACTCCACAACCTCTCTCGACAACTTATTCCCGTGCTCAGTCACCTTTGGAAAAGGTGAAAAAAGTAAAAAGTGTTTCCTGTTGTTCCACTGAAACCTCCCGTGTTTCAGGTTGTATCCTCTGCCTCTTGTCATGTCACTGAACACCACCATCAAGGGCCTGGCCCCACCCTTTTTGCACCCTTCCTTCAAATATTTGTAGACATTAGTAAGATCCCACCTGTGCCTTCTTTTTTCCAGGCTCTCAGCCTTTCCTCCTGTGTGATGTGCTCTAGCCCCTTTAATCATCTTAGTGACCCTTCACTGGACTTTCTCCAGTAGTGCCATCCCTTTCTCGTGCTGAGGAGCACAGAACTGGCACAGCGTGGCCTCACCAGGGCTGTGTGCAGGAGCAGGATCACATCTCTCCACACACACAGACAATTCTACTGTTCAATGTAGCCCAGAACACCATTAGCTGGTGTCCTTTTCTGCCCAAGCCAAGCTGCTTTCCAGCTGGGTGGCCCCCAGCACACACTGGTGCCTGGGTTTGTTCCTCCCCAGCTGCAGGACTTCGCACTTCTCCTGGCTGAACTGTGTGATGTTCCTGGCAGCCCACTGCTCCAGCCTGTCGAGGTCCCTCTGAACGGCGCCCATCGCTCCAGAGTACCACACACTTCTCCCATTTTTCTATCATCTGCAGACGCTCTGAGGATACACTCTGCACCATCATCTAGGCGATTAATGAAGGTACTAGACAGGACTGGACCCACTACTGACCCCTGGGGTACACCATGAGTTGGTGACCTTCAAGTAGACTCTACCCAGCTGAACATCACACTCGAGGCCCAGACACCCAGCCAGTTTCAGACTACCTCACCATCTCCTCAATCACCCAACCATCAACAACTTGTCTAAAAGGATCTTATGGCAGACACTGTCAAAAGTCTTACTCACGTCCAGGCAGACAATATCCACTGCTCTCCCCTCATCTACCAGACCAGCCTCTTCCTCAAAGAAGTTTAATCAAGTCAGTCAAGTATGAATTCCCAGTGGTGAAACCATGCTGACTCTCCGTGAAGATTTTCTTGTCCTTAATGTGGCTGGAGACGGTTTTGAGGCTTAGCTGCTTCATCACCTTCCTACAGGTCAAGGTTAGGGTGACCAGGGTGGAGTTCTCTGGATCCTCTCCTTCTGGCCCTTCTTTAAGAGAGTACTGACATTTTCTTTACTCCAGTGTTCAAATATGATATAACATTTTTATTACACTTCTTTTAATCAGATCCTTAAATATAATAACCACTTTTGTTAATGACTTGTGATCTCATTACATTAAATGTTTGTAATAAAAGTACATGCTGAATTCCTAAAACAACTTATTTCTCTACTGTTACAGCAGCAAAACTGTTGCATTATTAAAATACAACTAAGTCCTTCCCTAGAATATTCTAGTAATAATAAAAGGAACACTTTCATACAGCATTAAAAAAAGTTAATAGCCTTCTAACATTGAACCAAATAATGCTTAGGTTTCTTTATTATATTCTTAGATCTGCTTTGGAAAATACGTTTTTTAAAAGCCAGATGGACCAAAGCAGATGGCTGAAAAGGACCTTTACAGTATGTCAGTACTTTTATTCTCTCATACAGGACTAACTTTATCTAAACTTTATCCAAAAATTTTAGATAAAGCTAAAGTCAGTTTTTCCTAAAGCTTTATCAAACATTGTAACAGGCTGCTCAGAGAGGCTGTGCAGTCTCCACCCTTGGAGATCTTCAAAAGCCAGTGAAAGGCAGTGGATGAAACAAATTCCAGTTTCAGGAATTTTTCACTAGAGACATATGCTCCATGCAAGAATATGTCAGTACTTCAGAACAGGTTTCGTGGAAGTCATTCAGCTTTCCTAATTTCTAATATTTAATCTAATATTGTAGTTTGACAGAAATCAGGATAATCTATGTAACTATTTCAACAACAGAGATGTGAATGAAATACCAACTGTTTGAAAATGTTAGGGGGAAGAAAAGCCTTTCATAATAAGTTATTGCAACAATCCAAATCTAGCCATTAATTACAAACAAGTAACAGTCCATTCTCACTCATCTAAACAACTTCTCTGTTGAAAACAAATTCAAAGACAGGAACATGAGGCCAATAATTCAAATGATCAGACCTTTACTTTTTTCAGTAGATTTACCATGTCTGCCTTCTGTGTGTCTCCTCCAGAAAACATGTGTTTGACCTTTCACTTACCCCTTTTCAAAACAGAGCAAGGAGCTACTTCTGGAGGTGGCAGAGCTCCTGAGAGCTCTGTTGCACAGGTTGCCTTGCAGGAGAATGCACTGTGATTCTTTATGAGTTAAGGGAGCTGTCTGGATGTACTGGCTGCAGTCCCAACACTTGCTAATGATTTCAAAACTGTTTCTTAATCTTCCTGTGAAAAGTGAAATATGCAGGATTCCAATCATCATTAGAAATGACTGCATGAAATAGTAATGTTATGTAAAAGCTTAATAATATTTTTTATTCTTAGGATCCATGTATTCACTGCATTTTCCCTCTGCTTTGCAGAACAAATGCAAATCATTCCATGCAGTTATTTCAAGTAATTTTCTGATTCTGGTGGTACTCTATATAAAGTGTGTATCTCTAAACATCCAATTTGGCTTTTATAACTTCTGGTGCACAGCAAATAATCCTTAGATCTCATTGTGCTTTTAAAATTAATAGGACAGAAACATGCTATGATGAGAACTTTCATTCATCTCTATCTTACCTGGGAAAGGTGTCAATACTTACAGGAAAACGTTGTCTACTTTACTACTGTGTTTTTTTTTTAAGTGGATGGAATGGAGCAGTAGGCCATGTGCCTTTATAAAGAAGAGTGTTACAACTTTATGATGTGTTATACTACATTTCCAAGATTCCTTCTTCCATTCAAAAGAACCTTTGTTCTTCCCCTTCACAGCAATACAGGTGCAGTTCCTTGTGAAGGCATTAGGTTTGGGAATGTTCTAAGATCACCCCATCTACCAAATCTCTTTTGTTTTCCATACACACAAACTTGTGGAGTACACACAGGAACTGAGTTAACTCTGGTTTTCTGTATTCCAGGGAATTTTGGAGCTCAAAAGAAAACTGTTTATTCTCAAAGACACTCACTTTGCTCTGTAAAGAAATTCCTAAGAGAAATACAAGAATTTCTTGCTTATTCATCTTCAGTAAGCCAATAAAGCAGCTCCTTTATTTATCCTCAATAAAGGACCAAGAAGGCCTAACAACACCCAAAGATTTCAAAGTGCAAAGGGATCCTTGAACCAGCAGGGAACATTTGCATGATCAGATAATTATTGAGGGCTCTGGAGCAAGACACACGTCCACTGTAAAATCATCAAGTCAAATATATACAATTGTGTCATGCAGCTGTTCTGCAACAGAATCTTCCATACAGTGATATGTCTGCCATGTGGACCTAGTGCCTAAATAAAGCCATACAAAATGAGACATCTTGTTATCAGCAAGTGGTTGTGATCTTACGGGAAAAAAAGATGTCAGGATTTTTAAAAAGTAACTTATATTGAAATAGATATTAAAACCAGACTACTCCCCCAGAAAAATTTATTTAGGAAAATGAAACACAGTACTGAGAAGAAAGCTTGCTGAGAGAGATTGATTGGAAGATACTTTATAACTGAAGTTATAAAGTATCTTTAAAGTTATAAAGTTATATGAAGTTATAAACTTTATAAAATGATAGCCTGCAGAAAGAAAAAGCTTTATCTCCCAGTTTCAGATGGTTTCTTCAGCTGTTGTGAGGATGAGACATCTGAATTTTGCAAATCAGTAATAACCAGCACAAAAAACTATGTACAGCATAAGAGTTTGTAAGTAGGTATAGCACCTCACAGTATTAAAAGACTCTAATTGTTATGTGATGGCAATAGTTGAATTTTTTAAACTGCATTTAAGACAATTAATAAACTCCACTATAGTTCAGGAAAGGCACCAGCCTGACATATGGGAGGATCAGAGAATCAAATTTCTCTGTGGCTCCTTTATACCTGCATAAAACTCCACAGAAGATCAGAAAATCAAGCCTATATACATATTAAAGTAACTTTTCAAGCAGTAACTTTATTATGCTTCTATAATTTCACAGTCTTCTTTGCTGTTGAAAAAAAAGGTCCAAAATGTAGAAGGGAAACTCACCATTAAGAGTACCCACACCTAGACATGAACCTGTGTGCATCTGTGTGGAGGAACTAAACTTCAAAGGGAGAAACTGGTGAATGACCCAGAACTATATAGTCTGTGGCACCTCTTGTGACACAGCCTGGTACAGAGAGAGCCTGTGCATGTAATGCCTTCGGGATGCAGGCATCTGTAGAAAATGAGATCTGGACACTCTTGCTAAGCACACCATGGCAAGGCACCCACCCTTACAAAACCTGGTGAGCTTACTGTGGTATCCAAAGACAGAGCTCTTCACAAAGGCCAGGGATCCTCAATAACTCTCACTGCATGTAGCCTTGCCTTAAATGAAAGCTTGCTGCATTCTTCTAACAAAAGTACTGGGTTTCTCAGATCTGCTCCTGCAGCGGTACTAAAGAAGAAATGCTCTTTCTCTTCACACAGGTTATACATATACACACACATACATACATATGTATGCATGTATGTGTCTGTTCAGCTGAAGCATGTATATAACCCCCACAAACTGACTACTTCAAGTTGCCCCTGGCCAGAGCTCTCAGTAGAGTGAAGCATAAATTTCCTTAACACACTCCCGGGCAAGCTAATGCTCAATTCACACTGAGATCCTTTCTCACCTTCTACAGAACTGCAAACTCATTAATGGCTCTATATTGCTTATTGAGTCATTCAAGCATACACAGAGCATGCTAGATTTCTTCCTGGTATCTAACTTCTCCTAGGTTATATAATGACACTCTTTCATTTTTGCTAAGCTTGTCAAGTTATGCTACTTCAAAGGCACTGGCAAATACACGTTCAGGGGCAAATATGGTTGCAGCTTCTTCTGTTGTGAAATGCTGGCAAACTCTTAAACAGACAGCTATAAAATGATCCTTCTTTAAATCGAAGACACAAAAGAGTAATTCTGAGAGATTTTAATCTCTATAATGGGAAAGAAGGAATAAGGTTTTTTTCATTTAGAGCAGATAACTTTCCATTCTGTTTTTTTCACTAGGATAAATTCTACTGTTTGCTTTGACCTACGGATAATAGATAAACTCCAATAACTTAAATAATTGCATTTTTCAAACTTTAATCACTCTTCAAATATTACTGATTTTGTCTTATCTCTTCCTGTCACGGGTAATATACATAGCAGTGCATTCAAAGACAAACAGTAAGGAACTGATGCCTTTTTTGCAGGCTTTTCATCAGTTTTGGCTGCTGATAAACCTGTCAGAAAACCTTGCTTGTAAGAGATAGACATGAGCTTGAAGAGGCAAAAATAACACTGATTGGATACCCAAAACTACAGTGGTTTAACCATGACTTAAACAGTGTTAACTGGGTATGTATATGCTTTTTCAAGTCCTACCAGCAGCCCATTTGCACATGCAGTCAGAACGCTTGACCCTAGTGCCAGTCAGTGTCACGGGGAATGACACTGCGGTGACTTCTGCTAGCAGGCAGAGCAATAATCCTCCTGAATTTAGTTCCATGGAACTATCATAGGCAAGATCTGGTTCAGCTTATGTGTAGTTGCTGGCCACACTGTGGAGAAATTGTCTGGTATCAGACCATTCATTCACTGGAGTTAGTTTTCCATGGCTTTAATCTTTCAAGGTTACTCATGTTTCATTACTGGATGAAGGGCAGGTGAAACAAGAGGATTCTAAGTGGCAAGACCAGTCCTAAAGCTAAGAATTGTATTCTGTTAATATACTCTTCCACAAAGCTGCACTGATCCAGCAGCTCCAGGCAGTGTGTCTCTCATGATCAATCTTACTCTTTTCTACTGTTCCACCAACGGCATGAGAGAGGCTACAATGATCAGCAGGCAAAATTCTGTTCTTGGTCACACAGGAATGAATGGAAGAACTGCCTAATTGGCCAGACTTTGGGAATACTGAGCCACAACACTGCCCCTAGACTGGGTCACTGCTAGATCAGGCACTTCACAGAACATCTCTTTCTACTGCCTTTTTTATCACATTTGAGGACGGCTCATTCCAGCAGCCTGTGAGCAAAACAAGGTCAGAAGAATTTCGCAGTGTGCTGGCATTAACACCAGTGTATGTAAATATTGTGGTCATGGCTTGATAAAAACTCAGGCATGAGGTGCCCTAAGCTTCCAGAAGAATGCCAGAGCGCTGGGAAAACACTCTAATGCACTTCTCTGTGTTATCTGGCTGTGAGTACTGCAGCACAATAGTGTTCAGTGAAACACATGCCCCTTTACATTTCTTTGCTATGATACAAGCCTAATTTCTCTCTCCTTTCCTTGTAAGACTTTTTTTTTCAAAATTTACAGCAAAATCTAGTTAATATACTTTATATTTTTTCATCTCAAAAGAGTATTAGGGTGAAACCCATCTGAAATAATTTAACAGTTTTCCAACGGGTTTGTATGGTCCACAGCTATTCAAGGCACTATAAAGAAATGCACTGTTTACCAGCACACCACTTACCCTCAGCATGGGGCCATTCTGGAACACATGAGGTTCATCACAAACTACACAGTATTCATTCAATACTGGTATCCGCTGCTCAGCAAATTCAATAGTCTAAGAACAATGAAAATGAGAATAACAACATCTGCTTAAAAATTATTAACAGTCAGCTCGTGCTCTACAGTGTTTCACAAATGAATAGGATATGACATCCTACCTGCACAAGAAAGCCACGGTCTCGCACCGGAATGCATTTTGCACCATAATTTTGCTGCAAGGAAAAAGTTGAGGCAACTTGAGTGTTGGCAGACTAATTATAAGGAAATGGTAAAGCATTTGTAAGGTTTTGCATGTAAATATGTAAACAATTGGCATCTAAAGAGACCTCTCACTTGCGTGAACCAGGCATTACAAATACTCAATCCTTTTACTGTTTACTGAGTATGGGGTAGGTTTTTAGTATTTCTTTCTAGTTCTTAAATCTGATGAAGATTTGTATCGCACCATCCGAGAAACTTCAATCTCACATGAAAACACCAGTGCCTTCACTCCATCCTAATAAACTGATGTTTGGTAACTTCCATTACATTTTCACGGCTTGTTTGGATATCCAAATATGGGCTGTATGTTAAGGCTTGAAAGACTACTGTAACTCTATGTAAGGCTGAAAACCTTTTTTATATGTACTAAGGTCTCCCTTCTGCAACACTGCACTAACAGATCTTTATGCTCAGATACTACTCAAATTCTTTTTTATTTCAGCACACAACAACATAAATTAGAAGTAACTTCTGCTACATGAGTCAGTAAAGTTCAGACTTCCCTCCAGACTGACATAATTTCAATCAAACCTTGTTTTGAATAGAGTTAGATCAGATCCATTTACAGTGCTTTGGCAGGTTTGTTTTTTTTAATAGGGCTATTTCCTTTCATTTCTCTACTGTTTAATTGCTTAACTGCTTTTCCATTTTTGTTCTGGGAAACAAACCTACTTGTATTCATACATGAGACACTCATATTTTAGCTGAGAATTGAAGAAAACTCAGTATCTTGATTCATCACTCCTACATTCCACTGACTTCAAATTGCAGTTAGGCACCCAGGCTACCCATATATCTGGTGCCTGCACATAAAATGTGAAATAGACTCTTGATGTCCTTCCACTAACATCAAACTACATTTGACCATGTATGTGATGATCTTCCCTCAAAGTAAGTGCATTGAAGCAATAAATTATGGGTAGTTTTTATAGGCTGCCAAACAGAGCTTGTCTTTTTTGCCTACCAGCTGATAACATCAGTAATGAAACCTAGTCAGCTCTTCATTATCTTATAAAAACCAGAGAGACTCTTCCTATTAACGTCAGGAGAGAAAAGTCTTGCTATGTTAATACATCTTCTGCTGAATCAGAAAAAAGTGCAACTCTAAGCTGCAACAAGTAGAAAGTCTGATGGCTCATCTTAAATTAATTTTGCTGTGCACGTCAGATAAACCACCCACACAGCATACATATAAATGATCTTATGATAGTGTATCCCTGCCTTTAGATCTGAAGAGTATAGCTTAAAGCCTACTAAACCAAGTTACCATGAAACACAGTGCACTCAATGTAATTTCATTATTTAGAATGCACTATTTTAAACATATGTATGGCATCTGAAGGAAGAATAAGCTTCCAAGGTAGCACCAGGCAAAGGGAGTAGAGAACGATTTTCTAAACACTTCTCCCCAGATCAAACACAAAAAACATGCTGTTGCCTTGAAAGACTTGTTTGTTTGCCTTGAAAGTGGGCAAACCCACCCACTCCACCTTCTAAAGTAAAAAAGCCATCTTTTAAGATGTATAGGCAGAAGAATTGATTCTGAAAGCTCTTTCTTAAAAGCAAGACTATATGCTGCCCTTTGTTTTCCCAATTGATCATGTCTCTTGAGGAAAGTAAGAGGGCCAGTGTGGGCCCAGTTCCTTGCATGGCCTCTGATGTCCCCCAGCACATTTGAAGGCTTGACCCTTCACAAATGACAAATGTGCAAAGCGTGAGTGGAACCATGACTGAGCTTGTCTCAGTATGATGGTGACGGTGATGACGATGATGATGGCAGATGCAAAGACTAGAAGGAGAGGAGATGTGGCACTCAAACCATCTAATGGACAGTTGCTTCCCCCACGAAGAAAGCAGGGAAATGAGAAAAGTCCCCTGCAACCAACCTAATTTTGCAGCACCGAAGTGCACACTCTCCCTTCTTCCTGCAGGAAGTATGCAGGGAAGAAGTGGGTAACTGAATTTTTCCCATGGCCAGCAGCTGTGCATTGAGCTGCATTTCAACATGACACATAAAATCTCTGTCCTGACACCAGAAAATTCTGATTTTATAACTTAAGTATATGTGTATGCGCAGCTGTTTTAATCCTCCTTAAAAAGCTCTTGTCTTCTAGTATATCCAATATAGTCACTAACATATATCCTAGGTATTAATGCCTTCGCACAAAAAGCACAATAGAACATTTGGAAAATAACAGGAGGAAAATGAGCAGAATACAAAAAAAAATATTACGCACAGCAGCTTGTGAAGGTGATGATGAGGATGGTGTTAAGATACCAATAAGCCCTGAGGTAAGAGAGAGCCTCCTGCTCTCCGCCATGGTGGACTCCTTGAAAGGCTCCATTTTGGATGATTTAGGGGCATTGGAGTAAGTCTTGCTGAGCAACTTGTGATTCTTCAATCCATCCAATTCTTCCATTCTAAGGTTACTGGAGTAGGATCTGCTTAAAAGTTTGTGGGGCTTCAAGGTGCTGTTGTGCTCACATCGAGGATCCCCAGAGCACGACCTATTTAACACCTTATGGGGCTTTAAAGTGATGCACTCCTCCTGCTTGGCAGCTGCAGAGCAAGCACGACTCAGCAGTTTGTGCGATCTAAGAGCCATTGTCTGTTCAGCCCGAGGGTCACTCGATAACGAGCGGCCAAAGGTTCTGTGAGATTTTGTGGCACACACATCCTCCGCCTTCACTGTGCTAGAGCAAGTCCTTCTCAGTAGTTTGTGAGTCTTGGAGATGCCATCCTGTTCTGACTTCAGTTTTGATTTATTTTTACCACAGCCAGGTGGAGGATAACTTGGCGACCTTAGAAAAAAGAACATGGCAAAGTTGGAGAATAATCAAAAATCCTGGGCAAATCAAGCCAGATCACACAGATGTAAAGACTTCTAAGCGTCACCCGTATTTATGTCTTTCACTAGTGATAAATGCAACCCAAACTTTTAAAACGTGAACAATTATATATAAAACATCTGCCAATACCAAAACGAACAACTTACTCCTATTTACACACGGGCTCATCAATCAAAAAGACAATTAACTACTTAAGTAGAAATTAGAACAGTGACCTTACAGCTTCTTGTAAAGGTCTCTTTGTTTCAAAACAAACCAGCTATTCAGGAAATTATCTTTGAAATTAAATCCACCTCTTATAACACATTTTCCTTATCAAAATCTATCTTTTCTGTGTAATGATCACAGCATGATTCCATGAAAGTTACTGTATTCTGGACACAGCATAAGAAATTCTATGTTCAGACACAATGGAAGATACAATGAGCAGTGAAACTTAGAGACATTAAATAAAATTTAATTCAGATGAAAAGGACATTATTTTAAAACCATGATAATAACCTGGGCACTTGGTGAAAGACAAATTTATACCCTTCTTTCTGGTTATAGACAAATTCTAACGCTGTACTACCAGAAATGAAAATGTGAGAAACCTAAATTCCAAATGCAGAAAGTAAAGAACAAAAGGTTTTTAGGAAACAACATTCACACAACCTTACATTTCTGTAAGGTTCACATTTGCCTTCCTTGCAAAGAACATGTAACAGGTATGCTGAATCATTTTCCTATCTTTTATAAGCAAGACCAATCTTTGGAGGTTTTTTGTTTATCTGTTTGTTTGGGGGGGGGTTTGTTGTTGTTTGTTTTGTTTTGTTTGGGGGTTTTTTTTGTTTGCATCAATAGAGAAGTAAAAACCCAAGGAGAGAGGCTGGCAGGTTTCCCCACCCCGTCAGCAAGTGTTGACAGTGGATGATGCACGTGGAGGCTGCTGATTCACTGTAAGCAGCTGGCTCACTATCACCCTCCTGCAGATGGGAGGTAGGAACGGTGCCCTGGAGACAGAGAGGGTTCCTGAATTTGGGCCGAGCCGTCTCTGGACTTAAGGTCCCAAACCAAGAGGAAAGAGAATGGGCTAGTTTTGTATGCCCCCTCTGAATAAAAACAAACCCCAAGCTACAGATGTGCTTGCAGTGGTCTGTTGCATGGCAGGGAATGGACAAGACTTCTCCTTAAAACACTATCTTTCCTCCTCTGCCTTTGAATAGACAATCTTTTGTTATCTTTGACATTCCCTCCTTTTTCAATCTGAGTGATTGCTGTATTCTATCTCTTTTTCATAATCTTAATATAGAATGGTAAAATTCATCAAAAAGAAGGAGTATTCAAAGAAGCATTCAATTCAAATTCAGTAACTGAATCGAAGGGGTGATCTGTCAACCCTCCATAATCAGGAAAGCACACTAGAGTAAACAGCCACAACCCTGAAAGAGGTAAAATCACAGCCTGATTCTACATATACTTACGAGTATGAGCAACTGGCAGAAATCGTATTAAATTCAAATTCATTCAAACTATTCATAAACTCTTTCTTACGCTTTCTAATGCCTTTTCTCTTTGAAATTCTTTGCCTGCATTTCAGAAGTGGAAAACATTAATGTAGTCAAATACTGGAGAGGGGAAGGTGCTCAGCATCTTTAAAAATCAATTTTTCCATTATGACTATTCCAGTTTTAAAAAACTAAATATACAAACTGCTGCATAAAGAAGAGCTGGACAAACACAGGTTCTTTAAATATACATAACATATGCTATACATACGTATTACTTGTATTTTTATTCTTGCTATTCAAGTAAAGATAAAATAAAAATACCAACAGAAGTTAAAATAAAATTAATTGTTTCCAGTTCTAAAGGGAACGTGGCTATTTCAGGGAGCAGGGCACTGAAATGCTTTGGCTTCTAACAATCTTAGAAGCTGCAACAGTACCTATTTCACTCCTGATGTCATGCAATGCAAGGACTGGAAACCCATGAGCTAAGATACAAATAGAGAACTTCTCTGTGAAGAAAAGTCAAGATTTCACCTTGTGAAGTCTACTGTGGATTTTGAATACTTTATGGTGATAACAGATCATTTTCCTTGCTTTTACCTGCGCAATGTAGAAAAGATGTGCAGAGGGGATTTCACCTTTTTGTCAGACACCTTCTTATTGTGCGTACAGTTAGATTTTTCTTTACTGTTCTTCCACTGTTGTGTCACAAATGTCTGCATGATTCTGCAAATTAAGATAGAAAAGAAAGGTTTTCTTATCACAGCCAGGTCATACTCATTTTAATACTATGGTCTCAGTGGTCACCATGCAGGTGATAATGCAACGTTCTCACTCTACAACTGAAGTTTTCTGTCATGTAAGTGGATAATGACTGGGTGCCCCAGCTCCTCAGAGACCCTTTTTTTTCCACATAGAACTAATTTAACATGGGACTCTTAATGAGAATACAGTCTGTGTAAAGCACCACTGCTACTGCAAAACTTATGCAGAGCATACCTCTCACAGAGATCTAGAGACAAACTGAGTCAAGGGCATCAAATCCAGCTACACGGGTCTGCCTCTCACATGACCACATCTGCATGGCTAAGCAGAACCTTGTTCTCTGACTCTAATCTGGCAGTGGGGGTCTTAATAGTGATAACAGACAAAGCTGAATTTGGTGTGAAAAAGAAATATCCCATTGCCACAGCCATGAGGAACCACTGGGCTCACGGGTATTTTTACTCCTGCTCAGTTGTGAACTGTGCAGCCATCTTCTTGAAAATGTCATATGGGAACCTTTAGTAATTACCAGCTGCAAAAATCACAGACAGGGTAAAGAGCAAAATATTTTAAGAGACTATTCATTTCAGGGGAGCATTTCCTTTTTTTATTTTTTCAAAGTCATGGACCATAGAAATTTTAATACCTTGCTTCATTTGTAAAATTATGAAAATATTGCACTGAATTTCTTAAAACACTAAACAGGATTTTTTTTTTTCCTCAGGGGTTTCTTAATGTTGTAGTGGTGAGATACTAAAGCCTATATACTTAAAAATTTATTACATGTATAAAAGCATATGCAAAGAGATGAATCAGCAAAATTGTATTAAAAAGAGTTGTACTATGACCACATGAAACTGCCAATTCTTTTTGACTATTCTTCCATTTTGTCCTCAAAACATGGATGGCCTAATTACTGCGGTATATCCTAGAGGCAACCATGAAAGCATAGCCCCCCCAGGGTGTGCATGAAGCTCAAAAAGACTCCCGTTTCAGAGGCTTCACTATCTAAGCAGAAACATGAAATTGAACATTCCTAGATATGATCTTTATACCTTTTACAGCTTACTTCCTAAAAGGCACCAAAGTGACAGAAAACTCCGGCAAGTAACACAAATCAGGTTCTCATCAACAGCTCTCAAATCCAAACTTAAAATGGCAAATATTGACTTTTATTTAAAGAAAAACAACTTCATGATACTTCGATCCAACAACAAACCTGACAACGTGAATTTTATTCTACTTGACATGGTCCAGAAACTAAGAGTGCAATATTTGCCTAAAAAAAGGCAAATAGACTAGACTTCTAGACTTACTTTTTCAGCTGATGTCCCAGCCCAAATCTTTCCTTAGTAGAGATCTGAAATACATCCACAGTTGGCACTAGGGACAAAGGATATTTTGTTGATATATGAACTTACAGCAGTAATGACAAACTCGTGACCACGCGTGACCAAGTCTAATTTAAGGACCCTCTCCCATGTGGAGCGTAACTACAGACAATTAAACTGAAGCAATGGCAAGAGTGGACATGTCATCTAAGCATATTAAGAAACGAATGGTCCTTTTTGGAATATCAGCCAATATAATTTACAATTTTATGAATGGAATTCTCCCAAATGTATCTCTTCCCACCCATTTTATTTACAAAAATGTATCTTTTTTTACATAAACACTATGCAAGTAGCAAGCATCATCAGGTTAAATGTATCTGGACTGGCAGTTCATCTCACCTAATATTTTAAACTTTTTTCCCAAATAAGTAGTCTATACACAGTAGAGCTCCTGTGGCTACACAGAAAGCCCAGACTGAAACTGAATTAACTAGTATCTGGATTTTGTTTCTGAGAGTGTTTTAATACAAGATCATAAACCATCATCTAAGTGCCTGATATGTGAATTCCAGTGGCCAAAGATTACCCTGAAATTTCCTCAAGGCCTGTCCTAACACTGGTATATCCATATTCATGTCAGAAATTGCAAATGTACAGGGTAAAGGACGGAAATTAGCTAGTGGCATTACTAAAATCCTTCAATAACCTTTGCTAGATAGAAATGGCAGATGGAAGCCAGTACTTGTTGAGAGAGCTGCAGGTCCTCAAGGCAGGACAACAAATAAAGCATATTACAAGCACAAACAGACTGCATACTTTGTATTGCATAAGGTGATAATGACTAAAGTAAAATCAAAAAGAAAGGAAAACCAAAAAAATCTGAGATTAGTTCAAATTTCATTAGAAATGGTAAATCAATATTTTGATGTTATTCTGACCACTCAGTCAAATTTTATTCAGAATATCAAAGTTTGTACTTTAATTTTGCTTTAATAGATTACATTTGATAATAAAATACAATATATCTAAGTTGGCCATGCAGTTTAACTTAGTTCAAAGATCAGCAGTTACCTCTTCTCTAATGTCATTATTCAAATAACATCAAACATAAACTCATCTTTTAAATACAAACTGATGATTTTTTTTCAAAAGGGATGAATGATTTCATTAAGTATTGCAGTATCTTTGGATTGTCAAATTTCAGACACACTGCAGGGGGCTGGTGAGATGGGGAATACTTTAAATATCATCATACCTACAATCAGCAATCTTAAAATCAGACATCTAGACCAAAATTTTTGTCTAGACTCTACATTCAGATGAGACATGCCAATAGCTCCACTGGCTGATTCATCCTCTCTAAGACAGGTTTCTAAGGCATGAGGGACAAACTGCCCACGCAGACAACACTGAGACAAGCTATTAACTAGAACTATCTAAAATCAGTATATTACACAGCTACAGGGTAGTACTCATGTCCCCCACTGTGCTTTGCAATGTACTGTGTTCCTGTTTCTCAATCAATAGAATGTAGCATAGGAGAAAAAAATACAGCACAAAATTCTGGCCCTGTATTCTCAAGAAAACAGAAAAGAAATTCAAAAGAATCAACACAAAAGATGGTGGACCTCACTGTGCTTCGTTAGCAAGTAAAGAGACATGGCTGCAACAGCAGCTGAGCTCGTAAAACCAATGTCAGCAAAGCTCTGGCCTGTGGCCCTGCTCCTGCCTTTCCCAGAACTCCCACAAACACTCAGCTGCAGCACTGGGAACGGTACCTTAACCTTGTATATCTTAGCAATGCAGGGTGTATATTCTTGTTACTTCTCATTTCTCACTGCACGCTGCTCTACACACTTTACCTTCTCGTATTTGCTGCACCTCTTTATTTTTTAAATTACATTTTGATAGAAATGTTCTGAATACTAACACTGCTTCCTGCTATCACAAATGCATACTTTAAGATTTGTATATTAATAAAAATGATTGAAGCAATAAACCACAGACAAAAAGGCCAAAGTCAAGGGAAAAAATGATTGGTATAATGAAATGCTTATTTGAATGAACAGAATATAGCTTATAGTTAGAACTGTCAGACAACATATCCTATAGAAATAGCTCATTGGGACAGATTTTGCTAAACAGGGCTGGAAATATCTATTCATTTTCCAGAGGCAGAATTCCCCCACAGATAAAAGCACAAACGGACAGCCTGTACTGCAAGTCTCCAAGGCTGGGCAAGTCATCATCCAAACTGAGCCTAACTTGCACTGTAAAATATGTCTGAAGTTGACTCTTGCACACAAATGCTTCCAAATCTTCAAAATCAGTTAACACTTTATGAGCGTGACCATTTTTCTCTCATAAGGAAAATTTACTCACTTAAAAATTATTTCAAATGTAAAGTTTTCCAGAATTCACATACTCATGTAGAAACCAGAAGCTGAAAGGGCAACTACCATGGCCGGACTCTTTAAAGCTGCATGAAGAAGGGCATGTTAATGTGCAGCACAGGTCTGTGTATGTCTTCATTATCAGTCATATCTCATCTGTGCAGATGATGTTTGATTTCAAAAATGAGGAAATCACATATTAGAAAATCTCAGTATTTACTCCTTAACCCTGGTTCCTAGGGGAAGCAGTTGCATCTCAAAGGATATCAGGAAAACAAGTTCCCAAAATCAATCTATGAAAGTTTAAATTAGATGCCTGTGTCAGCAGGAAGGGCCTGGCCATGCAAATACATGTAAGCCTAATTTCAAATCAATAGGACTCCTCTCAGCAGTAGAACTGAGCACATGCACAGTCAAGGATTTGGTAGTGAATAAGTGTCTGTCTCATGGCTCAGACTGGACACCACACAAGGCACAAGAAGAATACAAAATTGACCAACCTGGACCATTTAGGTACTGTGTAAGTGAACAGTGCAGTCGCACTATTATAGGCTCTGTGCGAATTACATCCCAAGCCACAGCAATCTCCTCCTAGTTTAAGACAGAAAGAAAACAGCAGACACCATTAGCCATCGTGAGGAACTACTGCTTTTTGTTAGTCTGCCTTAGGGTTGCTATAAACACCATCTATCCATTCACCCAGTTGTTTAGTACCTACTCCAGCATTACACTTTAGACTCAGGACAAATTACGGCACATCAATGCCCCCCGAAGAGCAGTGTCAGACTACTTCCAGTTTGTGAGTGAACTCATTTAAACCAAGCAGAGGTTTATACACAACACTGCACATACAGTACAGGCAGACACATTCCCATCTACCAACAGGTACTGCTTCAAAGCTGAGAAGCAAAGGAGCAAAAAAAGACAGAATAGAAATTAGCCCCATAATTAAGGGCTAAGGAAACTTTTGCTCCTTAAAACTGGTCTAAATAATTCAAGCTATGATCAGGTTTTCTTAAAATTTTAGTACAGCTCAGTAACTGCCTCATGCGCTGTATGGACCTGAAAATAAGACGTATCTGTGCAGAAGCTAAGGATGACCATAAAAGTTCTCATTTTTATTCTTTATATAGAGGCCAGGAAGTTGCTGCACCGATGAGGTAAGGAAGTGTGAAGCTGAATGACAGCACAACAGCCAGAGAAGCCATGCTGCCAGCCAACAAACAGCCCCACTGTCCCTTTGCCAGTCAAGCCTCTCTCTAATCAGTGTACAGGAGCACTCCTGACAAAGTCCTCTTCCCTTCAGGACTCTAAGAAGTGTTTTCACCTGACTCATGTCTAGGTTAACATAAAAATAATGGTGTTTCATTTATATTTATTAAAACATTTACAACTCACAAAAATGCTTGGAAGGAAATACGCATGCAGCAAATAAAAGCCTAACACAGCATTTTAACAATGTGGTTGTAAAAGGGAAGAAAACCTTTCCAATAATGTGACACCACTTGTGAAGATCAAGTCTCCAAAAAAAGGAAAGTATCAGCGGTTATCTAGAGAGTCTGATGTGTAGTGAAATTAAATGAGTATTAATGTTAATTGTGTAACTCTGTGATTAGATTACTTACATCAAGAAAGCTAACATCAATATGTAGATCAATATCTACATCATCAATGGCTCCATATTCCCTGAAAGGAAATAATTACATTACATTAGAGCTCTTTAAGATACTCCTCAATCCAGGAGTACTTACAACATGGAAGATTTTATAAAGGGTTATCTTATCTGTAAAATCAGAATAGTTATAAAATACACATTCACATAGATTGGATCAATATTCCCAGTGGGTGACCGTCTGCTGCACTTAAAAGCTTTTTTCAGAGGATCCTACTTAAACAGGCTAAATCTTTTCCACTAATTACCCCAAAATCTCCCCATTGCTGCTATGTATTTCTGTCTCACATACTGCACAGATGAACAAAGAAAAATTATTAGTCACATGCTGCTCCCATTTATGACACAAGAAAACCCTTGTTAATTTTCAGAAGTATTTCAGGTTAACAGGCAGTAACCTAAGAATAGGCTCCAGATAAACCACTGAAGACAAATACAACATAGCCTAGAGGATGGCATGTTATACCTGGGAGACTGCTTCATACATTCAAGCATTTGTTTGTCAAAAATAAAGACTGCCCTGTAATGTGCTCAAGGCAATAGTTACCTTTTTATCTGTTATGTGTAGTATTGCAAGATTCAGATTTAACAGGTATTTCATTGCCATCTGAAATCTTACACTTAAACTGAGACTTTTCTGCCTATTACTTCCTGACTTGCTCTGATTGCCCTCCCCCAATGTACTTGAAGACTTCTGAAAAATAGAACTAGAAAATACTTATTCACACAACTAAAGAAAAAACTGTTTTTCTTTCAATTTACATTACTTAAGTGGACAATGTTGTAAAAGTACTATCTCCCAAATTGTCACAGATTAGCTTCCAGTCACCAGGATGTTTTTAACTTTAAAACTCTATTCCTATGCTTGTTCTCACGGTGACTTCCATGCTTTTCTATTAAACTTGACTAAGTGCAGAGCAGCAGTTGTGAATAAATCAGTCAATAATAAGGCAGTTTTGAAATACTAAAATGTAACTGTTTCCTACCAAAGTGACCTCTCAGCTGTGGTACGGCCAAGTTTGCATTGGAAATCGCTTGAGCTCTTGCGTAGTTTGATGAAGGGAGCCCCTTCCACCAAAATTCAGCAACCCAAAGGTTCTCTCTGGACAGGGAGAACCCAAGTTCTCTCTCTAGATCAGGTCTGTCCACACATGGCACACACAGGGCAGGTGAATGGTAGGACAGGGCCGTATTACAGGAGACTTTCCAGCCACCTTTAGCGCTGCTCCAGTGTCACCTCACCCAGAGCCGCTGGCACTCGCTGACCTCCTACAGCTCACTGAAAACCTGCCTTTGCAACAGGGAAGCTCTCCACCTAGTGACTGCCTTGGCCACTACCCTACACAAGAGTGGCATCAGGTTGTTTTGTTCACTTTCCAGAAGATCCAAACATCATTATGCTATCTTAAGTAATTTTTATGAATGCAGGCTGGTGTTGCTCACATAACTGAGATTCAAAAGGCTGTAAACAAGAATAATTTTACAAATTAAACAGAGGAATGGTTGAACTAATGGCATAGAAATATTAGTGAAGAATGAATAAGATAAAAATTAGTTTTAACTGTGACATTTCCATACTCACTGAAATCCCTGTGCCCCACATCACTACTATCTTAGAAGATGGATTTTAGACACATGATGCTAACTCTAGTTTTAATTTCCCAAGTTTAATGAGGAGGAAATCATGTTTCATTCCAACACCTGCATCTCATGATCTGCTGTCTACAATAGCTTCATCAACACATCTTGATTTTGAAGCTCCCAGAGGTCCTCTGCCCATAAATGAATAAGCAATATAAAGAGATTCAGAAGAGTTTGGATCAGCTGGATGGATCACTTTCCCAGGGCTTTTGTGGCCAGATTTCTAAGGGCAGTGGTGAAAAGCATGCAGGTACAGAAACTTCACTTTTACATGTAAAACTGACTCTGTGACAGCAGTAGATTACTGAAAGGAGGGTCAGCTGTCTAGGAAATATGCCTCTCAGTGGATATCCCTGTCATACAAACTTCTCTCTTCTTAGAGAAGTGGAGCTGCACAAGAAGGATGAAAATGAATGCTTAAAGCTGTGGGGTGCATTTTCAAGAATTTATAAATATTTTCAGCTGCAATAGAGTGGAAAAAGCATTAAAGTTTTACACATGCCAAAAGCAGCCACAGGTGCCAGTTTCTACTAGAGTGAGCTCAAGGGGATCACACTGTTTCCAGAACAGCTGATTCAATAAACTCCATGCATTTAAGTTTTCAAAAGGTTACATGTAATGTTTCCATTCTAGGAGCTTGAAGGAATTTCATGGTTACAAGTTTAGCAAATAGACATTTATTAATTTCCTAAACCTATACACAGCTATTCAGATTTCGATTCCACAGGTTCTTGAAGTGTAATAAATTTCCATTTCATTTGAAAAGGTATAGTACACGATAGCTGTAGGTATGCTCTCTCTTCTTCTTACTTGGTTTGTATGACAACTTTGATATTTTCCTTGTAATACATATGACAGGTCTGTTACATCTTACCTACCTGTTATTTTTATGGAATTATTAAGATTACGTTGATGGAAAATTAAGTTATAAAATACCTGAGGCATTTTAAAATATGTATACTATATCAATATGCACTGTGGCAGAATCATGCACATTCATATATGCCCAACAGAATTAGTGTGTAATTACTCTTACCAATTCACATCTGACGAAGGTTCTACTACTTCCCTGTGTAGGATACTTTAGATTCCCACAATCTGAAAACTTCCCTAATCTCTGATCAAACCCTAGCTTCATACTGTCTCTCTCATGATGACAATACAGAGTATTTGATCACTTGTTCTGCCTACAAACAGCTTTTTTGAAGAAGAAAAACTGTTATCGTGTCTTCTCTCTCTCTCTTTTTCTCCCAGACTAGACAAATCCAATTCCTTCAGTTGTTCCCTAGGGAAAGTATTTATTAAATCTCTTATCACTCCTCTTGTTCACCTCCAGGACAAAATACAGAATATGACAGAAAAAGAGTTGAACAAGGGTTTAGAGAAATGTTGAATAGTAATTTACAACAAAACACAACTGCCTGACTAGAACTGCAAAAGACAATGATGTTTTAGAACAGGGCTGTTCTCAGCACAGCTACTTGTAACCATGCTGAACCACAAAAGAACCCCCAAAAACCCAGCACTGATGCTGGTTTGCAGTGCTCCCTCCTTTTGTCACACAAATTCAGAGATCACCAGAAAAGACTTGTGCTTTGGCAGTCAGGGAAGGTCCATATAGAATTCAAAGTCCGAAATCCTAAAGTTTCCACAATACAGAAAGGCCAATGCCATACCTGAGAGATACTGCATTAGGTCCATAGATCTCTCTCACTGCTGTTAAATCAGCCTCCAGCTGTGGGTGCTTGTGAAGTTCTCCATCATAGCTAACCTGTCAGGGAAAAAAAAATATCTTGGGAGTTCTGTATTTCATTTCTGGCACCTGACTTAGACTATTTACTCTCTGTAAAATGCGTTACATTAAGATTCCTTAATGCCACACTTAGAAGGGACAAGTTGAAGCCCTGAGGCCACCTCATCTGCTGAAGTAGTAAGATTTTCAAAGCAGGCACCTCTGCCTTGAAGTGTTTTGAGGGTTCTCTTCCTCTTTGTGGGAAGAGAAGATGCAAAGGACTCATCCATCTGTCCTATTTTCTCCCAGGGTTTGTTCTGGGACACTTGTGTATTTTATAAATGTTAAGTAGGATAAGAACCAGATGTCCCCAGTCTTGTCATCCTAGTCCAACAGCACAAAGGCTGGCTTGCTCGCTCGTGTTTGTTGTCACACTCTCATATATACTAGACACAGAATGGCTTGGGCACAAGAGAAGGATGAAGCTATTCTCTATACCCAGCACCTCAGCATCTAAATTACATTTTTAGCTTACCCACTGGTTGGATTCTGCCTACCAGTGCAATAATATGAGATGAAAAAAAACATTAAAAGAACACTTTCCCATGTTAAGTATTACACCAGAGAAGGTATAAAGAAGTATACATCTAGACACCAACTCCCTTTTTGTTTTCAAACTCTACATGAAAAATGGAAAAAGTTATGTTTGTGCTTACAATGAAAAGCAGAACTTGTAGGCTGGCTTGGTTGGACTGTATGAAGTCAAAATAATTAATATCCTTCTATCTTCTACAAGGTCCAAAATACCTCTTTGGACATGTAACAACCTATTCAACATCTGCCTATTATTACCTTCTTCTCAAGCAAAATGATCCTGATTGTGTGAACCTAAATCTATGTCTTTACAACAATTAGAATGACAGTAATTCCACAGAAGTCAATGAACTCCCTGGATTTAAACAGATTCAGAAATGAGCGCAGGATTTGATCTGTACCTTTGACAAATTCAGAGAGCAAAGCAGCAGAATGTAATTATCCCTTTAAACCCACCCATATATGTATAACCTTATACAGGAATCCTGCAGAGAATTCTTGTTACTGCAAAGCCACATCCATCTGCAGTACTGTTTCTTCCATTTGTACACCCAAATCTGTAGGAAACCAGTGCTATGACACTTTCAGCTCTGATACTTAGAGATGTGTTTTTCAATTTAATTAAATTTCAGTAGTATTAAAATAATAATCAGATTATCACCTTTTTACATTTGAAAATCATCAGAGAGTAATTTGATTAGACTTACACCTAGAATTCTTTAAGTATAAGGCACAAAATTCATCAGCATTGCATGGACACGCATTTTTCAGAGACACCAATGACATTCATGACCAGGAGGTTATAAAAAAGTATCCTTCCTTTGTTTGGGGAGGCATGTCAGAACAATTTTCCAAGTAGAAGAGCATGGGAAGAAAATTGTTATTGTAATTTTTTTCACTTTAGGTAGGGGGAAACCAATACTTTTTACACGCTCATTACTGAAAGAAGAATTCTTTAAAGATGCGTAAATAATTGCTGTCCTGCTTCCAAAGAAAGCACAGCAATCATTTCACAAATCGTAGCTGTGGTGCACTTGCCACCTTTGCTGGTCCTAAACCAGATTTCTAAATCAGTCTTATGTTTCAATGATAGTAAAATACAAACCAAACATTACACAGAACACTACACTGCTCAACATAATGTTTTTTTCTGATCTATTTTCTCATGTAAGAGTAAATAGTAAGAGGCTATGAATGCAAAAAGGAAATAAAGCAGTGCTCTGGCAGATTTTAAGACCACAATATGGTACTTCCCACCCCTGAATTAGTGCCACAGACATACTGATGTACGCAGAGGAGGCTGTCAGGGTTTTGTATTTCTGCATTTTCAAGTATGTCTTGTAGCTGAAGCACAGGAGACATGCAGAGAGAGAGAGCCAAAGGCAATAGTATTTCTGTTTTCATCTCCTATTCTTATATGCAAATATAGAAGACAGAGATGCAAAGCAAGAATTAACAGAGTTGTAGAAAAAGTGAATATAAAAGCCAAAATATCTGATAACTAACTTTGCTGTGACTGGAAGGTCTACATTTAGAAAGTCTCTGTTTTCAATCTGAGACCTTATTCAGATCAGTTGACAAAAGGTTGCTTTTTAGAAGGAGATTAAGCGATTTACAAACCTAAATCCCATTGAAAATCAATAGGTCTTAGACTATTGAACCACTTAGCTACTTTAAAGTATTTATCCATTAAATCCTTAGGGAGGATTACAAGCAGGTGCCTAGGAAATGGAGACAAACATTTAATTTAAGAGCAAAAGGTTGCATCTTCTTTAAACTGCCCATCAAAATGCCAATTCCCATCTTCCATGGGCTTTGTTTCATCAGTAGCAGCTCTCCTGTCTTTCCAGCTGTAGCCACTTAGAAATGCTAAGAATTATCCCTGACCCTCATCCTTCCCAACTGTATTGCACACAATTACACTGGCATCTCTTTCCCCTATTTGTTAGTCAGTTTTTCTGCCCCCTCTCTCTGTGGGCATGGCAGGCGCTTGCCTCAAATGAAGGAGCTTGCCTTGCTTGTTCCCCACATATATGGTCAAATCTTTTGTCTCCCCAACACACCTCAGGCTCACTTGACAACTCCTACAAACACTCTGCTTGAAAAAGGATTGTTCTTTTCTGTCTTTTCAAGGGACTTTGCTCATTACCTGATTTCCTATTTATTTTCTGAGTCCTCAGTGTTATTTTTTAACTCTAAATGTCTTCATTAGACTTTTGTCTTTTTGACCATGAAATTTTAAATCAGACGTGTCCTTTTTTTCTTCTTTTTAAATACACTTTCTGTGATGTCTTCTGTTTTTTTTTCTTGTTCACCGTATTTTGTTTATGGATATTTTATATTCAAGACAGTAATAATCAACTGATATTTTATTTTTATTGCTGACCTGAATTTTTTTTGCCAGTTACTATTCCTTCAGTTATACGTATTACTTCATAGTGAAGACAATGCAAAATAATCTGGTTTCCATTTTAATATAAGGCACTTAAATTCTAACCAGTCTTTGTGTCTATTACACAGCTCTTTTATGCCTTGCAAAATGCTGTGTTGCTATTGGTGTTCATAACTCACAGGCAGTGTTAATATTTATTAATTAATTTGGGCACTGCCAGGCATCCTTTACCAAATGTATCAGCCCTGGTTGAAGAAATTAGCACTCCCAGCTGTTTTCTGCCTTTTCCTTCACCTTGAGGGTACCGCCCTTTCTTCAGAGTTGAAAAATGAAGCGAGTACACGCGACTCATCACTACAGGACAAGATCAGAAGCTTTTTCCTCTCAGGCAGATTAAAATAAAACATCTCTCTTTGCAGTGAATTATGTGTATGGTCCTCCCCAGCACTCCCCAGCATGGGGCTGTAGGAGTCAGCAGCTGAAGGGAGGCAATTCCTTCAATCATTTCTAAAGCGAACATGAGTCAATCCCCCATGTTAGCTATTTCAGACAACGGAAATAAATTATTTCACTTGCAGTTTCAATATAACTTTTAACAGCCTTTGAGGGGCATGGGGCTGTTTGTTTGTTTGTGGGGTTTTGTTGGTTTTGGGTTTTTTTTACTGTAAAGCACCGCAACATGAATTTTGTGTGCTAACCCCGCCGCACTGTTGGCTCTGCAGGAGAAGAGGCTCAGCGATGTCCTGCTCATCAGCATCCCACGCTCTGCACTGACCCACCCTGCTGGCACTGCTGGCGTGCTCCTGCAGCCTTGGCTCTGCACCCAGGGCACGGATGGCTCCAGCCTCAAGGCTGAGGTAAGGGACAACCTTCACAAACAGCGACAGAAATTCACTAAAATGTTCATCGAAATGAACAGTTCTAATAATGTAAGCGAGGAACGATTCCTTGGGGCAACATTGAGGCTAAAAAATAAGAGAAGAAATCTGAATAAAGGGACTAGCAGCATGAAGCACACTGCAAAAGAAAAAGGCATTAAAAGATTTTATTTCCCAATACACAAGAGAATGTAAGAATTAATTCTGCTGAGGGAACAAGAAGGAAAGACACAGAGCAGTAAGATCATCTAAAATATGCAGCATTTTTCAAGGCGAATTTTACTCTAGAGCTCAAAAAAAGAATGAACTATTGCCTAGACCAAAATTGTTTTGTAATAACGATTTTCACCATAAAAATGCTGTGCTCTTTACTTTAAAAAATGACAATTCTCCAGAAGGAAACAGACTTGGATCCAGCCTGACTTCCCATTTGTATTAATAATGGGGTAAACTTCACAGAGTCAGTTATCTGTTTCCTGGAAGTAAGCAAGTAGCTTCTATTTTCAAGCTTTCTGAAGAGTATTTGGTTTTTCCATTCTTATAGCTTTGCAAAAGTACGCAAAGTAATATCATTTTTAATATGTTATAATTATAACTTCGAACACATTCAATATTTATGCCATAAAACACTATGTGTATATATATATATATATATACATGCCACTCTACTCAACACTGAAAAAACATAAGAAATCAAATATTATTATAAATTTGTAATGGAATGACCATAAGAACTCTCAAATATGACTTTCTTGGAACTTGTGCAAAAAATTTCCTGCATTACCTGTCCTCCATAATAAAATTCCTCAGAGTCATTATCTCCTTCAGAGTCTTCTTCAACTGTGCTGCTGTGCCGTGACTCCTTAATGGAAAAGGAAAGTTAACAATGGTAAAAGTAGTATGTTGACCTTACATGTATAGCTCTAAATGTAACTACAAGAATTATGCTTTTACAAATAAGCTCATGGCATCCTTTCTTAAGAGATCTTTTAGTATAATTTTTTCAGAGGACCCATTATAAGAATGATGAAATATCACATGAAAAAAGCACCTAATACAGGGTACATAAAAACACCTGTTGGAGAAATGTTGGAGAAATAATACTTGTGTGGTTATAAACAAAGCATGGTATTTTAAAGAACTGGATAATTCAGCAGACTTTGTGGGGATACTTCACTCCGTGCTTTTGCTACACAAAACATAACTTTCCCATCAAGATTGGTTCTGGACATAGATCTTTTGGTGTGTCAGAAACCTACTACAATTTTATTTTACTTTATTCTCATAATCAAACCCTAATAGTTTCAGGAAATAATTCAAGCCCAAGCATGGAATATCTAATGTTTCCTTCTGTGAAAACCTGACATTCTGCTGCTTAATTATTATTTTTAACAGAAGTTCCATCCTGGTGCTAGGAAAGTTTCAAACTTAATTTTCTGAGTAGCTCTGCTCTTAGACAGTGAAAAGTAAAGATTAGAGAGTTTCATGCTTACCTAAGTAAAACCTGCTCCAAATGGGCTGCTTTGTGAATAATATCATCAAGTAAACTGAATTGATCCTAGTACTGACTGCAATTCAGCATGAGATTAAATGTTATATTCTGTTTCCCACCACTAGAACCCTTACTTATAGTTATATAATTGCTTAAAGTGAGAAAGTAATTGAGAAAGTAATTCTTGTTTCCCACAACACATGTGTTATTTCTATTTCTATGGTGACTAGTAGCCCCTAAAGAACACCTAGTAAAATCATCATTCTTCACTTCAACCTGAACATAATGTATTAACCCCTTTTTTCTTATTTGTATCCTACACAGACATGCCATAATGGAATAGAAATCAGAAATATGGATCAAAAAAGTAGAAGTTACCCCTAAATTCCACAGCCATAAATGTCAGTATGTATATACACTTATCACCAATTTCTGTGGTCAGACATTGTAATCCCATTTTTCTCCCTCTGCCTCTAAATACCTGCTCTATTCACTGTATGTATACATACAGTGCAAAAGTGTATCTGTCCAATCTCATGGCAATTTCTGCAAGACACAAAAATAATTTCTGCTTCTACTTAACTGAAAATAAATAAAATAACTTCAGTCTTCTTTGTTTTATAATAAAATTACTTCAGAGGGAAGTCTGTTTCAAAACAGAAATGAACTGAACAAAAATTCCACACAGAAGTCTCACATTAGAATAGTGACAAACCCACCATATCCTACCCAAACCTTGAACTGTCTAGCTAACAGAAATAATCCGTGTTAAGAGACTTTTTATAAAGGGTTTTTTTTCAGTACTTTCACATCTAAGTACCTGATTCAGCTAGAAACAAAATAGAAGCTCCAACTCAGTCCCACAGAAGCTAGCTATATTTCAGGCTTTTAAGGAGATGGGTAAATTCTTCCCACTCGTTCTTCTTATGTTCACAGAGCACTGAATACAATGATGAGGCAGTAGAAGCAAAGTATTTTCAGTGCAGCTTTTCACACCAAATGACATTTCATCTACCAAAAAACCGACACGCATAGCGTCAAGGCATGCTTACCTCCCATTTCCAGGACAAGTAACTCAGCACCCACCCTGACCAAAGGAAGACTTTAGGTCAAGCACCTGAAGTCCTGACAATGCTCAATCTCTTGCTGGAGGCAGGAGCCTCTGTGGTACCTTCTTTGAGGCCATGACACTGTCAAGCCCCAGGTGTAGATTTCACCTTAGTGCCACTTCTCAGTGTCTCAGCCAGACTGGTCAGAGACCTGTGCAAGAGGCACAGGGCAAATACAACTGTGCCTGGGAGATCCTCACACTCAAACCCTGCTTTTGGTGAGAGGAGTCCTGCAGAGGGCTAGAGTCTGCAGTGGGATGGCTGCAGGCTGTATGAAGAAGCAGTGAGTAGGAAGTAATTGAGACGAGGTCTGATGTGCCAGAGTAGGTTAAAAGGTAATGGAATCACTATCTACTTTTCCAGGAGAGATGTATAGTTAGGTCTGACAGGGTCTGTAACATTGTTGAACAAAAAATGAAACACCAAAAAACGTATTTCCTAGGATAGGAGGAGAATCTCTATCCCAACTAAGTGAATCACTGGTTAATCAATTTATGAAACCCAGAGAAATATCGTCATTTTTTAAAATATGTAAACACAAAGAGATTGAATAAGCACACTTTGATAGGAAGTCTATGGTAAATATTCATATTCTATTGGGTTTTTTTGCTTCTTAAAATAATTTCTGTTAAAATATGCATACAAGAAATACATACCTCTCCATTCTCCCTCTGTAATTTTGACTTTATGGATAAGCAATAGTTGACATCACTGGTTTTTCTTAATTCTTAAAAAAAAAAAAAGGAAAACAAGGACCATATATGTGGAAAAAAAAGTGAAATAGTTTTGCATATGCAGACTTGGAATTCTTAGTTGCAGTAGTAGAGCAAATAAGGAATAAAAAGTTACAGATATGAAATGCAGCAGAATTTACAATACAGGGTTTACAATACAACAGTCTAAAATTAGGAAGCCCCTGCTTCCCAGAAGACTTTTTTTAAGTGTGAATTGAAACTCAGCTGATCCATCTAGGACATTTGTTTTTCCCAATTCATGATTTACAATTTAGTGCCATTCATTAATTTCAAATAATTTAAAAAGAATGAAAAATCAAACCCCTCAGGAAAAAAAATATTCTATATAAAACATAGGTTTTTACTCTATTGTAAATTACAGGCTTAATTTCTGTTCAAAGTAAAGAAATATTTGCAAGCAAAATTTATCACAAACTTCTGATGATAATAGCAAGATTTTATTGGTGTGCCCCTGCAATAGCTTCAGTAACATTACTCTTAGTTTACATCTGTGAAAATGAGATAGAGACTGAAGATCATACTGGTCCCGCAGTGGAATTCAAAATAATTCTCTGTTATGCAAAAAAATGCTCTAAAGAATTACAATAACAATAAAAAATTACAAAGTCAAGTGTTCCTATCTGAAGAACTACCAGAATTAAGAGTGCTCTGTGCAGTTTCTTCTGCAGCCTGAAATAATCAGAGAATTTGTCTGATAGAATCTAAACTGTCTCCATGGAGTGTGCGCACCAATCTTTATTAAATACAGCATAAATGTGCCTGTATGTCTGACAAGCATATCCTTTCATGTATCAAGTACTTTTTGAAAAGAAAGAAATAATTTATAATGAGATGGCCCCAGAATCATTGGGAAAAAACAAATAATTTTTCTATAGCCAAATTTAGTGAAACAGCTGAACTATTTCCTGAAATAATTCACCAGAGGCAGTGGTAGTTATAGACTGTTTCATCTGCAATGGTGAAGATTTAGTGAAGTTTTAAGCAAGTGATCATGAAAACTCATAATTGGAAAGTACTAAGCATCTCTAGCTGTATTCAAGGGGAACTGCTCTAGCACAGGCTGCAAGACATTAAAAGCAAAAAATACATTCTGCACACAATTGTAGCGATCCCCAAAAGAAGTATTTTAATTTATTCTATTCTGAAATGTAGGACAATTTACTAGAACAAGCCCAGAGAAAACAGCAAGCTGCACAGCTGAACACTTTAACATCATATCTCCCTCTAAGTGCAGACAACATTTTAGCTTTCCTCCAAAATTATTAATTTGATAAAACTCTCCGGAGATAGGATTACCTGTAGCAATTTGGTGGAAAATTACTGGAATTGGCTCTGTTGTAACTAACACATCTTCATCGTTATCAGAACTGGAAACGTAAGTGTTATCTACGAAAGAAAAACACTTTGCATGGTGAAGTTCCATTGTGCTTTGTCAGCCCCTTCCAGTGTTTCCTATCCCAGATTTCTATCCCTGTATATACAAGGAACTACTCCCCAGATGCTTAGGGAAGCTGAGCACTATCACCTTCCTGGTGTGTTTGGCTTTTTTCCCTTGAAATTGTTAACAAAAATAAAAATATTGTAAGTACGGGAGATTCAGACCCAAACTTTATAAAGCAAAACCATGGAGTGTGATGTCATGGCTTTTGTAAATCACACCAAGCACTGCTCTGAACCAACCCACAAGGCTCAGGGTGGCCAACTTTTTCCAAAATTAATACCTGTTCTATGTTTTTTGCTATGTCTGACACCAAAACTCAAGCTAGATCTGATATGCAGAGTGAAAGCTGCACTGAGAGCTGGGTGTTAGCAGCCAATTATGCAAAATACCTGTGCCTCATTTTGCCTAATCACATAAAGGTTATTTGAAGTGTCTTCAAATCAGTGGATAACCTGTCTTCCGCCTGATTCAGGGAAAAAAGAAATCCCTCCCACTTAACAAAAACATTGGTATGTATGAATATTATAACTATTTCACCTAATCTTCTTTTAAAATGGGATTAGAGTGAGGAGTGTGTCTGTTGGGGTTTTTTTGGTTTGGTTTCTTTTTCCAACTTAATGTTTATTAACAAAAACCAAGAAGCAGCAGGGTTTTCTGTACTATTTGCAAGAGCTAATTTTGCATGTATTGCTGAACTGCTTACGAAAGTAATGATACTTCATTTACTAATGGACTGGGCTGAATTGAAACTGATGCTCTAGAGCAGAAAAGCTGACAATTAAGGTAATCACAGATAAAGTGACAAATAAGAGAACTGAAAGAAGGACTTATGTATTATACTTTTAAACACTTTGGTCCCACATCAGCAACGTGCATGAAATCACGTGCACTTTTAAGCATACTGCTGCAGCCTCAAAGCTTTTGAATGCTCCCAGTGAAACACTGCAGGTGTTAACATTAATTGGGAAGAAAGTTCAGTAATATCACCCTCTGTATCATAGCAGTTCTTAGCCACTTTTATCAAGGTGAGCATGGGGCTGTGGCTGTTCCTTGCACGGTGTGCCAGGCTGGGCAGGGCAGCAGCTACACTGCACACACAGAGGGGTTTTCCTGGCTGCCACTCGTGAAACAGCCTTTCTGCCACGTTCACACACATCTGCCAGGTCTGACTCTGTCCCACACCTTCGCCTACGCCCACTCCTGTGCTGTCCTGCCAGGCAATCCGAGGGATGGATCTGTGGCTGGCTCCACACACACATGCTGTGTGCGGGCAATGCTGCAGGAGGCCAACACCACTGACGGATGCCTAAGCCCTGCCCTCCTGTGGAGACAGCAAAACATCAGTCTGTGCCTGCTCAGCTACACAGCGGGCACAGGGACATGTTTTACAACCATGGCATCGTGTGAACTAAGCGGGGTCCCTTCTGCCAGCATTCATTCCTTCTCCCACTTTTGTCTAATGGCAGGAAGGTCTGTGAGCTATAGCCACAGGACAGCTGCAGCTTGCCCTCTGCAAGAAGCCCTGCCTTGCCTCTGTTTACATTCTCCACCTTGTCACCATCATTTCGGTGTTCACCTTGCACATACAACACAAGCACATCTGTTTCCCAGTTTTGGGAGTGTAAGTTACTGCTACAGAGTCTAATGAGCTGAGATAATTGAGGCTTTCATTTGGCTCTAAATATACTTAACACCACTTACATGGAAGGGAGAGAGGAAATCCTTGTGCTACAGCTTATTGCTGTACAGAAAACTAGGAACAGAGTATGTTCTGTACAGAATAGACATACATAAATGGAAAAAGGACTGCTCAGCTACAGATTTTATAGATTTTAATTGTATTTTTATGTCCATTGTCATTCTTTCTTGGCAGCTGGATAATACAACTTTCAGTGCCGAGTTGGTTTTTTTCCTTTGCTATTTGGCAGCTATTAGGGCTTTTTTCTTTCCATCGATACGATGAGACTTGATATTAAGGTAATGGCTTTGATTTGTTTTTTCAGCAAGCTGTTTCTAACACTTGACACCTGGGACCACTCATCCTCTTCACTGGAGGACATAGGGCCAGGACCTAGCAGAGGGATGCAGCAAACTACTTGTTACCAAACTAGTTCTCTCCATCTCTGCTGCAATCTAGTGAGGTCCAAGAAAGCTGTGTAACCTACAAATCACTGGGATAAAAGATTACAGCAGTTCTAGAAGTTTCTGTCAGCCAACACAAATCATTCTGAACATAAATTCATTAGCAAAATGCTTGTTGCTCTGCTGGTTCCCACAGGACTCATGATACACTCATGTAAGTGGGACTTCAGTCTACTCATTGGCATTATATTCTATAACTGCTCCTTAGAAAGATTATTTTCCCCAGCTGTGTCAATGTTATGAGAAATTTGTTACAGCTATACTTTGCTGAAACTGTTACTACCTGGCTCTAAACTTTTCATTTATGTTTTCACAGCTCCAGCAATGGACATGTAACTTTCAGACATTGCTGTCTCAACACTATTCCTGTTAAGTCCTCAGTCTGCTTTTGAGAGCACATTTTTAGCTTTCACTCTTAAATATGGAACCTTTAAACACCTTCCATTATTGAAAGTTGTCACATCACATTACGCTTTCCATAGGTATGATTTAAAACTCAGCTGCTTGTATTTGATGCTTCAGGAAATAATTCAGCAACAGCTACACACTGTTGTCAGTACCAAAGTGGTGATGCTGCATACATTACAGCAAAGCAGGCTGTGGGAGTATACTACCCAAGGCTCTTCTGTCAGTATTCAAAATCTACTTTTGGTGGTATGATTTTAGCTGAATTACATTACTTGTATAGTGGCCTAATCTCTCCTATTTTCATATATTTATGGCATGCATTAGCAATTTATCTGATGATTGACTCTGACAGCCTTGTCTTGAATTTACAAATCTGATCCACTCTATATTACACAGTCTTAATCTACACAGGATATAAGTTTGCTGTAGCTATGTACTAATGGATTTAAACCTTAATCTGTAAAGGTTTATTCTGTGAGAAATTTAATTTGAGAGCACGTGCTGCTCTGAACTCTATCAACTTGCAGCGGTACTTGAAGAACACCTCCAGCTAAGGACATCAGCACAGAGCTTCCCAGACTTGACACCACCACACCCTGACATGTCCCCGAAACCTTCCTTAAGATACATATCAGAGAAAGAAGATACAGTCAGCAATAACATTAGCTTGGGAATTTAGGACAAAAACAGGTGACAAAGAATTGGGCTGACTCAAAATGAGTGTTTTATGATCAAAGCTGCAAAATGGCAAAAACTCCTTGTTGTTCCAAACACTGTACATCTCCTCATCATAAAGCACACATATATCCTGCAAAAGCTTGGCATGTGAATAAAATCAGCTCTTCTAAATCCCTGAAAGGCTGGATTTTAATCAGTAAACATGTACTGGTTTACTCTGTGCTCCAATTCAACTACAGTGTGAAATGTTCAATTGCTATCTGCCTTTAAAATATAGGGCATGATGGCACAGAATATTCATCACATTTTAGGGACACTAAAGACACTCAGGCTTGTAGGCTATCAGGACATGCTGCAAATAACACCCACATGGAAATTTTGAGGTCTCTCAGACAGAAGAGTTTGCCAGGAAATGAGCTCTCATGTGCTGTGCGAGTAACTGCTGTTGGTTCAGTGATTCAGCTTACCATTTACTTAGAGGTTCCCAGAGGTCAAATTTTGTGATATTTAATGGAGGAAACTGTTAATAACACATGTTGAAGATTTTTTTCAAGGATTTGTCCCTCTGTTCATTGTCAGCTCAATGCAGTAACCTGTAAATCCATTTATCAGTTGTATGACTGTGCATTTTATAAATCTCAGTTTCTCCCATTTCTAAATGTTGAATAGACTAGTATTATTCTCCTCTACTGTTTTTACTGCTTAAAAAAATAAATCTAATAGAGGTTGTTAGCATTCTTTCACAGAATCCATTTTTTTGGCACCACTTGATTTTTTTCTCTATCTGCTTCAAACACTGGTGTTTTGATCAGATGGAATCTGCTGCTTATCAGTGAAGAAGATCAAAGTCATACTTCTTTAGAGCTTCTAAAAGAAACAATACTTCTTTGAGAAACATTTCGGCAAATGTCCAGATAAAGATCAAAAGAGGGCAGAGGGTTTCATATCATTCACGGTACTTACAGTGTTAAATAATCACAGGTACACAATGTGGTGCAGTCCAACAGTACTACCATAAACCTTTATTTGCACAGCACCTGTCATCCCTGCATTCCCTCTTCTGCTTCTGATAGCCTGTGCTGCCTGAAGTATCTGTGCAGTGTCTTTGTGAAGGAAATTGGGGAAATAGGCTCCCTGAACACTTGCTTTTGTTCTTACCTGCTTCTGTTTCCTACGAATAACACGCCTTGTCAAGACTGCCCACGTGGCTACCCAAATACCTTTGCCAACCCAGCTCAAAGCACTAAAGGGAGGCTGGACAGAGCAGCTGGGAACCCCTCTGTGAGCCAGCACTACCAAAGAGTGCTTGGCTCCCACTGACCCCAAGAGGCACCGGCGCGGAGTCTGCAGGCTTAGCCTGGAGAACACCAGCAGCCTCATTAAGGTCTCAAGCACAAGTGCTCTGCTGGCCCTGTGCCAGCCTGCTCAGCCTCTTGAAAGGTCTGGCTTTATCAACCGTGCCCAAGAGAAGCTGGGCACTTTCTCACTCCTATCCCTGTGGGTTCCAGCACCCCAAGCTACAGTCTTTCTAAACTTGTGAACCTGTGTTCTCACCCTGACCCAGCTGATAAATGATGGCTGAAAAGGAGAAGTGACTGTGAAAATAATCTTAACTAATGGTAAATTATTAGCACAAGATGCACCTGGAAGACATCCACACCCTTTCAGATATTCTCATTTGAATATAGCAAATTGTGGTAACATGTATACATGTGTCATGGGCAAGAATGTTGCACTGTACCTGGGTAATCCTCAGAGACATGCACTGAATAGGACACACTGTAAAGAAGAAAAAAAATAACAACAACAAAATTAGAAACAACAACGTTAACTGCTGGCACAACACTTTTTCCTGCTCCTATATTATTTTATGCTTATTTATAGCTTCCTGACAGTTTCCAGAACAGAAGGTAACATCTATTTTGATGGCTTTTGAAGTGCTCAGCTGAAAATAAAAAGCATCATGCCCATTTTGAAAGCTTACTTTGCTAAATTGGCAGATCTTGATTTCAGTGTTCTTAAAAGGAGTATCAAGGCTGCATTATCTTCCCTTTAGAGTAACATTTCACAATATGTATATTTCTGACTAGAAAAAAGGTCACTCTTTGAACACCAGAACTAGAGAACTAGTAAAGCCCCATTTTTCGTCTATCTGGTTTTTGTATTTGACTCGAGACTCAGCAGGAGGCCTTTCTCATGGTTGTATATTTCTGTTAGTTTCAGCAAAGGCTCTGGATGCCTTAGGCTCCTTTCTTCCATCAAAACTCTGTATTTTACATATTATCTGTACCTTTTTGTCAAACTGTGTTTAAATTAAAATTTGAGAGAGCCACAGTCCCACTGAAGAGCAGCTTCACTATGTGGATTCCCTGGATCTGTTTCACCAGAAAACAGTCACTCAAAAGCACCATCCTGATTCTGCAGCTCAGTTCACATCTGCTTTCCCGACCTTCCAGTGAGATCTTCACTAAACACGCTGCTGAGAGCAGGACAAATGGGTGTGATGGTTTGCTCAGTTATCTAACTACCCACCAAGTCCTTCTGGTTTTAAGTTCAGCGTGCATCTTAATTTTTGCATTAAAAACATTCAACTATGAAGCACACTGAAATGTTTCTGTTGTATAATTCATATTCTTTCCAATTCTAAAGCCTATATATTGTGTCAACTTACACATTTAAATAATATATGGCATGGGTTCATGGCTGTAGTGAGTTAAGCCAAAGCAGGATAGTACAGTCCTCTTAAGAAATTTTGGTATGTATTGCACTTTCTGAAAAATTGTTGAAAATTGGTTCATGCGATCTTTCTAAATAACATGAATACAGCTTCCATGTAGACAAGAAACTGAAGCCAGGTATGATTTTTAATATTTCTCTCTCAAGGGTTTCCATTAGATGAGTTCCACTTCCACAATCCACAATTGTAAGAGGCAATCAATATGAAAAAGTAGGTCCCTCACACTTGCTTCCACAAGTCAATCTATTAACACACAGCTCTGTCACCTGTTTTTGCACACCATCTATTTTAGAATATTTTATGTATTGTTTGACTAAGACAAAAAGATGCCTGTTTCTTCAACAGCTGCAAATGTTCTCATAAATTGAAGCAGAAGGAGCATTACAGCTGACCACGGATTTTGCAATACAACTGCTGATTAAAATCCCATCACTGTTGTACAAATTCAACATTTTATTACTTTTCTGTTTTAATTATGTTTAAGGCACTTTGAATAGGCAGCATCTGTATCCCCTCATCTTGGAGTATTTTCCTTAAGGACTGGGTGATTTAAATCTAATTAATCTGTCATCATGTAAAATATCACTATTTTAAAATAAGGAAATATTCCAAAATAAGGAAATGTTATATCTCAGTGCAGTCATGTAGAGAGAATTTTGCTCTGTGACGCAGAAAAAAAAGAATACCTCAAAAAATTCCTGAGAACTTAACTGCGTTCCTGTTCTCACCAAACCCCATCTTCTAGAAACGTTTGTAACCATGACTTCTTCCTTCTACTCCTGACAGAGATACTTCCCCCTTACTCCTTTAGACTGGCTGCTTGCACACCTCTTTGCTGCCTCCAGAATTTCTGGGTACGGGTTTGTTCTAATACTGAGAACAAGAACAGGGGCTGAAGGGTTTCCCAACTTCCATGAGTGCAGATACTCAAAACTCAGCTGGGTAAGGATCTCAGGAACCTAACCTAACTTTGAAGCTGGATTTGATTTCAAAGTTAACTTCTGCTTAGTCGATGCGTACATGTGCAGAAACCTGACGGAACTGAGTTTTCTCTTCCTTTTTCTTCATGTGGTTATCTCTGCCAGCAGCAGCTGTGGTGCTGCCAAACGGAAACTAGTAACCAAACAACATGCTGTTTGTCTTGTGAGGTGGAATAAATTCAAAGGTTAATGAAAATGCAAGTTAGAAATAGTCTCAAACCTGACTGTTCAAACTCAGGATCTGATCCAGGGCCCAGTGAATCCAGCAACACGGAGAATAAATCCACTCTACCTCCCCCAGAGAGAGGTGGTAGTGCTTTGCTACAGTTTGTCAACTTGTGTTAGTTATGCGTGGACCATGGAAGCAAAAAGTGGAAATAAAACTACTAAACAAAACAAAACTTGGATTTTTATCTCAGCTCACCTCTGTGATTATCACACATGGTCACCCTTTGGCACATTTTTCTGCTCTCAGGATAAACTGCTTCCTACTGCCTGCACACCTGATTTGTCAGAGAACAAGATATACCAGGCAAACAAAGGTCTCCCAAGGGTTCCTGTCCTCCAGCCACCCAAGCATTTTCCCACTGAAAGTGGGAACAAGATTTAGAGCCAAGCCACAAACACAAGACTGTAATGATTACAGCACCTTAAACAGCACAGACATCAGTGAAGATGCAGATGGTTCAACACCTCTCAATGTCAAATCCTCCCAAAGCCAAAGAATGCCGTTACTGAAACAGCTTTCTCACTTAAGAACTCAGAAATGCAACTGGAATTAATTTAGGCCTGGCCCTCGCATAGAAGTACAACATGATTATTCCAGTGAGGGAAATGATTTTTCCTTCTGGCAATGCAATTCCTCTGTACAACCTTATTGCAATTACTAAATACAGCTTACAGCAGTATAATTTATCCCCGTTGCCGTAAACACATTCACCATTGCTCGTTCAGTTATACTGCTTTAGCTACAGGAACGGGTAAACTCTTGGGTGTAAACAAAGCCTCCATGATGGTGCAATTTCTGTTTTACTCAGCTCAGACCCTCTGCAGAAGATATCCTGCAGTACATATGTTTCTCAACCCTTAAGCTTAGAAAAAGCTTTATACTCTAAATGGCCTAGTAAAATTTTTGTTATTTAACAAATAGTAAAGTACTGCATGAGAAATTAGTGGGAACTGTCATGTTTCACATTTTTAATGTAAACTCCTTATTGCTTGAAATAATATTAACATCGACAGCCTTAGCTTAGTAACAATTTTATTCACAGGGGTCTCATTGCAGGAATTTCCCAATGTGTTTTAACCATACCTATTCCTTCTACAGAAAAATTATTCTGCAAGACTTCATCTCCATTGGAGAACTAAATAATCAACCAGATGGGTATGCACCATGTAATTGCTGTTTTTTAAATTAATCTTTCCCAACTGAATACAAAATAAGCAGATTCATCTTCATTTGACATTACTACAATTTCTCAAAGCTAGTTAAAAAAGGAGTACAAAGTCTTAACTGACTATTCTGCCAGGCAAAGTGTTACCTCAAAACTGCACCTCCAGGGCAAAGAAAAATACTCTTGAAAACTGAAAAAGAGAGCAAAGCAAAAGTAACTATGGCAAAGCACATTCATAAAAAGGAAACCAACCAGCTTCACCTCCTTATGTGCATTTGTAAGACTGCTTCCCGAGCCTTGAACTGCAGTTTTACCTATCATGATACAAACCCCAGAATCAATACACATCCTAAACAGTGATGCTGTATCTGGGATGTAGCTTCCCTCTCATCAATTTTGGGTTATTTCAGCTCCATGCCACCCATTGTTTCTCTCTAAGAAAGAAATCCTTTAAGCTGAACTTCCAGCTATTTTGCACAGCAGGAAGAGTGTGGAGCATCTGGTGCAAGTCTAAGATTTATGCCTCTGGTATAGTTATGACAATTCAACCAGCTCTGTCCCAGGGCAACAACAGCCATTGCCTTATTAAGTGTGGAAATTGTGATCTAGTTTCTATTCCAGTTTTAGTCATCTCTATTAGAGCCAGAGCTCTATGTCCTAATGCTGTTTCTTGCAAACTTGATGAAGAAAGAAAACAAGATTTTTTGTCATGTGGAATTGATGGTAATGCCAATATATAACAAAATATGAAAACAAGAGTAAATAGGACTTAATAATAATACATCCAAAGCTACAGAATTCACAAGAGATTTTGTTTACGATAGGTCAAACTCTCAGATCTAGCTCATCAATGATGTAATGCAATCAGCACAAAATTTTATACCTTAAGAAGGGTACTAAAACTCAGCAAAGCAAGCTATGGATAAACTTGAAATATGAAATGCTACTGTGGCATTGATTATATGCCTGGGTCAGCTTTTGAACAAGTTGGTGAGATGAAAAAAATATTACTGAAACTTTAATACAAAAAGAAAAAAAAGTATGTTGGTGACCACTTTGGGCCAAAGGATCTTTTTAATGATCTACATAATATTTCTGAAAGTACAACATGATATAAATATGATGCTTTTACTCTTTTCTAGGTGAAACAATAGAAAGGAATAAGATCCAGCTGAAAAGATGCAATTGGAATTGTATTCTTTCACCACTTACTAGCTATAAACTCACAACATTCATACATCTTCAGTATCTGCACACGTCACAGCAGATCAACATTTCATCAATGTTCAATAATTATATAGTAAATACTTCCATCTTCAAGTTTTTGTTTTCTTATCTTTGAAAATGCTTACAAATTCTTCAGTGGATTGCTATTACTGTCACAGCCTTTAGTCTCCTTTTCTACTTCAGCAAGACCAGCATTTGATCCTGAAACCAGACCATTCATATTGCTTTACTTCTGACCAGCCTTTTTCCTCAAACAAAACAAAATTGGTTCCAAAAAGCCTTTCACTATGAACACAAGCCACTCTCAACACTCTCTGTTTGGAGATCCACTTTGAAACCTTATAACCTGACAATAAATCACATCACAAATATGGGTAGAAATTATGATTTTCAGAAGACATACTGTGGGATTGCACCCAAAAAAACCTTTCAAATTGCATTTCTGAAATATATGACCTTTGAAAAAGTGCCTTGGGAACTGGTAGAAGATAAAGGCATTTAGGTATTGACCAGATGAAAAACTAGCTACAGTACTTACACAAACAATTGGATTAGTTAACAGAAAAAAAAAACCCAATTAATTTTTTTTTGTAACTGACCTCACGTGAATTAGACTATGTGAAGAGAAATACAATTCAAAACTAATATTTAAACACACTGCAAAAGACTCTAATGTCAAGCTTTTCTTCCAATTTGTATGTAGATTACATGCATGCAAATAACAGCAAAACAGACTTAGAAGCCAGAAGCAGCAATTTTCTATGGCAAAAAGGTGTCTCCTGTTTAATGGACACCGCCAAAAGACAAGTCTTATAAAGTCACAGCGTGGAGACAACAATTTCATTTTATGTTGAAAACAGAACAAACAAAATAACTTTAACAACAACTGATAAATAAGCAAAAAGTACTGTGTTATGTGCAGCTATGACAAAGAAACTTAATAAAAACTCTCCATTTGGTGTTCAACTGCCACAAGTATGCATGAAGGATAAATGTTAGATTTTTCAACGGATTATGAACAAGTAAATTAGCAAGATACTACATCACTTGCTATGTATGAGTGCTGTGCTGAGAAACACTTCATTGCATTTCAGTGCAGCTCTTAAAAAACAACAGAAGTACGGGAAAAATAATTTTGATTTCCATGCTAGGACTTTTAAAGGATTGTATCCCACTTAGCACACGTCAGCTGTGAAGTGGTCCACTGAAGTTCATATTCAGAAACATACACAGAACTGTGGCAGCATTCTGCATTTTCATACCTGACAGATTTTGTAAACAGCTCTTGCTGGCATTCACTTCTGTCATCAACAAAAAAAAATGGAGACTTTTAGAATGCATTTATAAATGTACATTTACAATTATATAACACAAATTTTATTCTGCTTCTTCACTAAAAGGGTAATTAGGCTTGGAAGAGACTTCCAAGGCAAGTGGTGTAATCACCATCCTTGAAAGTATTCAAAAGGAGGTTGGATGTGGCACTTGTGAATATGGTTTAGTGGTGAACATGGTGGTGGTGTGTTAAGAGTTGAGCCTGATAATCTTAGAGGCCTTTTCAAACCTCAGCTATGCTATTATTCTATTACATATCACAGAATCACAGAATGGGTCAGAGTAGAGGGGATCACAGTGGGTCATCTGGTCCAAGATACCTGGCCAACCAGGATCACCCCAAAATACATGGCACAGGACTGTGTCTAGATAGCCCTTGGAGACTACTCAGCCTCTCTGAGCAACCCGTTCCAGTGCCTGGTCACCTGCACAGAAAATAATTTCTTTCTCACATTCAGGTGGAACTTCCTGTGCACCACTCACTGCCCTGTCATCTCTTCTCCTGTAGCTCATCACCACCGAGCAGAGCCCGGTCCCTCCTCTGACCCCTCCCTGCAGGCACTGACAGACACTGATGAGGTCCCCTCTCAGATGTCTCTTCCTGAGACTCAACAGGCCCAGCTCCTGCAGCCTGTCCTCATAACAGAGATGCTCTTGTCCTTCAATCATTTTTGTCACCTTCCACTGGACCTGCTCCAGGAGATCCATGTCTGTTGTACTGAAGAGCACGGAGCTTGGCACAGCTCTCCAGATGTGCCTCACCAGGGCTGAGCAGAGGGGCAGAATCACCTCCTTCTCCCTACTGGCAATGCTCTTCCTAATGCACCCCAGGTTACCATTGTCCTTCTTGGCCACAAGGGCACACTGCTGGCTCATGGACACCAGGACCTCCAGGTACTTCTCCATAGGAGACCAGGCTGACCAGCAGGTCAGCCCTGAGCTTGTGCTGACGCCTGGGGTTATTCCTCCTCCAGATGCAGGGCCCTGCATTTGTCTCTGCTGAATTTCGGATTGTTTTTCTCTGCCCATCTCTCCAACCTGTTGGTTGAGGTCCCTCTGAAGGGCTGCACAGCTCTCTGGGGGGTATTGGCCACTCCTCCCAGCTTTGTGTCATCAGCAAAATCCCTGGGGAGGCATCTGCCCTTCCTCCAAGCCACTGATGATGTTAAACAGTACTGGGCCCTGCACTGACCCCTGGTGTACACCACTAGTGACAAGACCCTCTGCCATTGATTAAAACCCTCTGGGATCAGCTGTCCAGCCAGTTCTCAATCAACCTCTCTGCTCCCTCATCCAATCCACACTTCCGGAGCCTGCCACACTTCCTGAGCCTGAGGGTATCGTGATAGACAGCGACCAAAGCCTTGCTAAAGTTGAGGGAACTTCACAAAACTTGGTGAATCCATTGTATTGGATTAGGCAATACAAATCAGTACATGCTGCACTCCACTCACTCACGATGCCATTACAGTGACAGTCTCAGTGATGTGACAAAACCATAAACAGAACTAAGTAAACGTTTCGGTTGCATAAAACGCTAACCACAAAGTGACGTGTGTCTCCAAACACACTGATAGACAAACAGTGTTAGAATCATGACAGTTAGAAATACAGAAAAGAGCCTATCTCATAACATGCTTCTGGAAATAAAAATTTGCATAAGGTTTTTTAAAATAGAAATAATTATACAGGCTTTTGCTTTTTCACATGGGGAAATAACTAATGAAGCACAGGACTTCACCTTTTTTTAAAGCAGTGATTTTAAAACTGATGCCATTAAATAGACTAATGATTAGGAAAAACAATTTTTATATTCTGGGAGAAAGCATCAGAAGCCACAAATGAGACAAAAATTTAAAGGAGGTGGACTTGGGTTTTCATGCATATATTTGCACAGCTATGGAAAAAGTGTCAGTCAAGCACAGCAAAAATAATCTCACAATATTAAAGATTGATTTATTTTCTTTTACAGAATTTAGAACTTGAACTAAATCCCACTGAAGTCCAAGGGAGACTTTAGTACTTGTCAAAGAAGATTACAGGCAAGTTGCACAGAAAATAAAAGACTTCTGGCCCCTACCACACTTCTGTTATTTTCTAGATGCAAGTACTTCATTGCTTTGCTAAAAATTTCAGTAAGCATTCCAAAGGGTGCAAATCTTTTTGAGCACTTTTTTTCCTTTTTTTTAATATTTGCATCTTGCTACACAACTGGACTGCCAACCATTTCACATCCATACCATTTTCTAGGTTCTTTATTAGAACAATCTTCATGGATTTCTAAACAACTTCTGAAGTACCCTTTAAAATGTTTTCAATGTACATGTATGCATCTCAGCAAATTTCTTTACAGATATTCAGGCCACTTTAGATCTCCTGAAACACCTTAGTTCAATGAGTTTCTGTACTCCTCGTGATCCAACAACTGATGACCCAGCATTAGTCACAGCTATTTTTTGCTGCCTATAAAGAATTGAAATCTGTGCACAAGCCCCTTTCACCACACATCATAACTTCCCATGATGCACCAGAAATTATACAGAAAAGAATAACAAGCGATTCTGAGTAATCTTTTCCTCTGGATGATGGAGAATGTGCGTGTGTGATGACATATGAAAAGTCCCAGGCACATTTATTGATGACAGATCAGAACTACTCCAAAGGGGGATGAGCAGTGTCAGTGCGTCAAAAATGGCACTGCTTTCATTTCTTGACATTACCTGGGGGTACAGAGGCACTGAGTCAAAATTATTATAGTTTGCATTTGTCACTAAGAATAATTGAGCTACTGGTTCTCTCATGAAACTGAATTGCACCTGAATCAAATGGGGAATGTTACTCATAAAGTCCTGCTGGATTTAGCATGTCATTCAAAGGGGACACAGAAAACTGCAGCTCAAACACTTCCCTTCAGCAAAGCTTCCAATGAAAAAGGCACAAAAACTTCTAGTAAATACATCAAAGTTTACAGGACTGATCATTACTTTAGCAAACATGAGGGCATTTCTAAAAGTAAAATTAGCAAAACAGGAACACTTGGGAGGGGGGAAAAAATGTATGTGGTGTGTGTTACTCTGGAAAGAGTTACATTCAAGTATGTCTACATGTGCATACCCAGGCTCCCCACAATCAGACTGTACCAGAATCTGGCCGATTCACTGAGAACAACAAAAGCCTCCTGTTTGTCAAGTTGCCCTGTTTTACCAGGTGCAGCTCCCTCCTCTCAACATGGATACATTTTATACTTCTGGCCTGTATTCCTTCTGTCCACTGATCCTCTGGGTTTGAATTCCCCCTGCGTATTCCTCATTAGCTCTCCATCCAATTTCAGCCTTCCCCAGGAAACAGAGTACTAAAAAAAACTCAGGACAGTAACCTCTTGGCCCACCTCAGCAGCAGCCAAGCACCATGTAATATCATGTGCCTTTGGCCACCTTATTTACATGATGGGGTCCATTTTCTTCCACCGTGTGTTTTCTAGAGGTTGATTTTGTTTTAGTTAGGGTTTTTGGGGGGTTTTGAGGGGTTTTTTGGTGCTGCTCATGGTTTTGTGGGTGGTTTTTTGAGGGGTGGGTTTAGAGAAGAAAGTTTTTTCTCTCTTCAGCTTCCATCTTTTAATTTTGGAGCACTGCTGTTAGAAGATACTGTGACGTGTTTTTTTTTTTGAAGCCAGTTAAGAGTTATCTTAAAGCCATGAGGGTTCGATCCACATTGTTTGTACTAGAAGGCTGTTTGGAGGCTGCTGTGGTTCTAATTCAAGTAATTGAATTTTCAATTCAGATCAATTGAAGAGTAACACCTTGTCTAGCCCCTGTACAAAGCCTTTGTGTTGTTATTTTTCAAAACTAAAATAAAAATGACACAAAAAGAAACAACCACAAACCCAAAGCAGAGACACAAGGTAAACTGCAAACTGAACAGTTACAGCTATCCAAGAAGAGAGAAGCTTGACATAAGAAATTTTACCTGATACCTGATAATTTTATAATTTCAGCATCTTAGCAGCAATGAAAACCAAACATTAAGCCTATATAAATCCCTGGAGATATTCACTGTTTAACTTCATTATATCCCTAACAAGCAGAAGGGCTCCTTTCCTTTGCATGCAGTGCTCAGAAAAGGAGGAAAGTCTTAGGCATTGTTCTTTGAACACTCTACACATTCATTAATTAGTTGGCATTTTGCTTGTTTATCTAATGAGGTGTGCGATAGGCACTGCTGTGCAGGGAAAAAGTAACAAATTTAAATACTCTTTCTCATACATTCTTTGATGTATCTCACAGAACTAAAATTTTTCCCCTTCCTCCTAAAGTCAGCCCTGAATACTTGTTACAGCTGAAAATACTGTATTTATGAACTAAAATCATTCTTTTCTCTATTTTCCATACTTTCAGGTTCCATTATCATTAGTACAAATTTAATATATAACTTCCAAATACATTACTTGAATGTCAAACTATTGCTTTTAAAACTATTCTAAACCGAAAGTGCACACATTCAACATGACAAAATCCCACAGAGCAAGATTTTTAATACATGTTACCTATGGAACTGCCCATAGCAGTTCATTTATGCCAATACAATCCATTCACATAATTCAGGACCACTGGCATACCTACAGCCAGTTATTTATCTATTGCTTACAGGTACACAGAGTCCCATCTTCAAGTCATTAAGGTGAAGCCCAGCACCTCTGAAAATTACTAGATTGTGGTAGAGCACTGACTGATATCCTGCATACAGTTAAATACAAGGCAACAGCTCCTGTTCCTGCACACAGATGCAAGGACTGCTTGCAAACCTGAAGGGCTGGCTCGTTCTCCTGTCCCATTACACTAACATGGTCAAAACTGTTCTGTTTTCTGTGGTTAGAGACACAAAAGGACGTGCTACATGGCTGGGGCAATGCCAGTGGGGTTTGTCTCCTCTGCCCGAAAGACCCAAGAATTACAGGGAGGAGAGGTGTGACATGAAAAGCAGAGTAGGTAATTCCTCACACTTGGAGCCTCACTGGGATACCTATCTCTGCCACTACACCATGGTATGGAAGAGCATCCCATGCTGTACACACAAACAGCAAATAAAATGAAAATTCAATATGAGATGACAACATTTTTTTTATTCCTTTCTTTTCAGTCTGATGGCACAGATACACTTCTAACACAATATTCAGTTCTGGTGTCCTTAAAATTAGAAAGACGTCAGTAAATTGAGGGGAATACAGCAATCATCAAGGAACAACCACAAATCTGGAAGAACAGACAGTGATCAAAAATATTTATGTGGGTCCAGACAGCCAGGTATACAGAGTATAGCAAATCAATGAGCAAGCATGGCAGGAAATGTGATGACCTCTGCAACATGTTCTGCAGAGTGCCAGAATGATGGGTGTAATTTTTACACAATGGCCCACGGAAAAATGGCAAGCCATATCCATGTGAAATTAGAGGAGAAGGTATAACTTGACAGAGTATCAGAAATGAAAAACCCCATTAAACTTTGAGTTAGTCTTCCAGGGAATGGATAGAGGGCTAACCACATAATCATTTAAAGCCAGGATGGAGAATGAGTTTAAGTAGAATTATTGGAAAAATTTTCCATTGGCAAGGTTACTAACAACTGTGTTTCCTATTGCTAATTCCCATGAGTAAAATGTTAATGAGCAAAATGTTACCTCCCTTTCTCACTAGTAGCTCAGAGAGCAAAGTTGTAGGCTGAATACGACATTGACAACTCTCAATGTGACTCAGGGAAAAATTCAAAGCATAACCCAGTACTATATTTCAATAGGGTGCAGAACAACAGCAGCAGGGAATTTCAGTTCAAGAGCTTTTTATACATTTGAAGTGGCAGCATTGGTGAGGATCTGAGACAGTTCTTCCACCTTCTCACAAATTTTAGCTAATCCTGAATATGACACAATCTGTTTCTTCTTCATGACAGAAAGCAATAGGAAGCATACTGATTTTTTTTTTTTTTGCATTTAGCTATATTTAGTAGCAGCTCATCTAATAAAGTACAATTTTAAATATATGGGCTGTTCTTGAGCCAAATAATGGTTCAAGATGCATGACTGTTCATAGAATATTAATTTTATACTATACCCAAACACACCATATTTGAATATTGCCTGGCAGACATTCCTACAGAAAATGCTAAGCAAACTATAGAACAGAAAACAACAGGTAACATTAGTACCCTACCCCAACACATAGTTAAGATTTTAAATACCATTTTAATTTGTAAAGATAAAATTAAAAAAAGCCCTCTACCAGTCTTAATTAGATCCCTCTCTTCTCAAAAAACTAATTACATGCCAGATGAAGCACTGGTTTAGGAAGCCCCTGTATTCTTGCAAAGGCAGAGATAGTTCTATTCCCAGCTGCGTCTTGTTATATGCCTCCCAGCAAGAAAAAATGCACACTTTCTCAAAAAGCGATCCGTAACTACAAAGCCTTATAGTCATTGATTTACCTTTCACGTGTGCTGAACCACTACATCTCCAAGAGAAATCAGCAGGAACCATCAGCGGTTTTGGAAAAAAGGGCTTAGAGTCCAGATTTTAAAAATAATTGGTCAACAATAATTGTGCAGAAATGGCAGTTAGAAAACTAAACTGTTCATATTCCCTTGAAAATACCATCAGTACATATCTACCATTTTAGACAATGCAATGTACTCACTAGGGTATAAAACTTTCCATTCTGTTGCAGATATCAGTAGAAATGTAGGTATATTAAAAGGGATCTGGCTACCTAAGCACCTTTTATGAGGCCAACATTTAAATACCTTTGAGAAAATGGCAAAACAGGACTTATGCTAAGGCGCTCGAAATTGATGCATGCTTTTCAAAACACACAATGGAATCTTGGTCACATGAAACTTCATAGGCAAAACTCTCAGGAAAAAAGTGAAGGTTTATCCTTCTGTCTGCCTCTTCAAGAGCAAATTTGCAATTAAAAATTCTCAAACATGATGTACTCCCTTCATCTCTTCCTTACTCTTTGCTCTGACTGCACTGTTTAGCACGTTCACCCACCAAAATTATCACCGAAATTTGGAAAGCATCCAGAAGATGAGAAACAACCTGTAAAGCATAAGTTCTGTAATGAGGCATTCTATTATTAAGCATTTCTAGTACGTTTAGAGAATGAAAGCAAACACAGCCAGAAAACTTCAGTCTTCCACTAATGTGAGATTAAGACCAGTAAACCTTTCACTAACCCAGAGCTCTTAATCTGAAGATCTCCTCAGAGCCTTTAATAAAAACAGAGCTAAGAAGACTTAATGTAAAGAAAAATTAGAAGGCTTGAAGAGAACAAAACCAATTAACTGACAGAATGAAAGAAGAAAGGATCAAACACCAAAGATGGATGTCTCACTGACAGCACATACACTTGCAGTGATGTGAAGGACTGCTCAGCTAGCAGTGGCCCAGACTCCACAGAAAGCATCAGTGTAAACAGTAATGCAGCTGCAAGTGCTTGTCATCCTGTTTTTACTGAGGCCATTGTACAGAGGAACCTAAATATAGAGATTTAAAAAATCTGATTCAGACATCTACATCTTAAAATCTGGGTCAGTTTTACCAAGATACAGAGTGTCATCTCAGGCACCTCAGGACACACAAAACACACAAACACTAAACTGCAAATAGTTACAAGTAGGAAGAGCCCAAATAACGTAAGTATCAGCACATGTGAAGACTGTTTTTCAAATCTGAGGTTTAGGGTCTTGAGGAAAGTGAATTCACACCAAAAAAAACCCCTTCAGGTAATACTGGCACAAGTGGGTGGGTACACAACATTTTCATCTCAAAAGAATTCCCCTGGAAAACTTACAAGCAGACATGCGTGGGTCAAACTGCTCACCTACTTACAGGACTGTTTATTACCGAGGCACTGGTGGTGTGAGTCATGCCAGCACCTGATCAATAAACACCCCCGTCTCCCTCACAGCCCCCTCGGGTGCCAGAAGGTTACTGCAGAGACTGTTCCTTCCAGAACAGAAAACCAGGAACTCAGTTGCAGAGTGATTATAGTTTGCTCCATTTTGAAAGGTCACTCACTTTCCATCCATCATGATAGCATCATTAAGCCCAAAAGAAGTGGTATAACCATTTGAAATTATTGCCTGTGGTGAAATGGAACAGTAAAGCAGTACCACTTACTCGCACCAGCAAAATTAAAAGGAAAAATAGCAGCCTTCTTTCACAACAGGACACAGGTAACAGAGGGCCTGAAAAATTTAGCAAGCTTTTACTGTTTAACAAAATACTTACGGTGATATATTAAGCCACAGGATCTATTACTGTAGGAGAGGCCATGATGTATTAACCAAAACAGATTTGAAAACCTTCATCCTATTTTTAAATTATGCTAGACTGTGTGTGACCTGGCTTCATGAAGATCCAGCCACCTCCTGGGGCAGTGCAGTGTTCTCAGCTCCTACTGAGAAGGCTGTGGGAGCATAAGGTTATTTAGCACCTTGCAGGGTAAGATCCTCAGCACTCAAAGGAAAATTCAAACAAAATTTTGCCCAAATTACCCAATCAGATCAAAAAGCTTTATTTAACAACATTTAATAACAATGGACTTAGTAGTAAAAGCAAATAAATTTCAGGCTTTACAAAAAAACCCTAAAAACCCAAACTACAACCACCACCACCACAAACCACTGTTTCTCCCCGAGTTACTCAGATTCAAAGGGAACAGAAATAAACCTTTCTTTCCCTCCTCCCAACTTCTGTAGCTGGTGGACCACCACAGAACACACCTCCTGCTCTTGTTCTCAGCTGCATTCTCTCTGGGCCTCTGCACGTGTGGAAACACTATCCAAGGAGCCGGGACAATGCCTTGGTGGGAACGCCATGGCTGCCCTGTGGGATAGCAGGGCTGCCATCTGCGGGGGGAGTGTAGGGTACACACGGATGTGGCACATGGGAATGTGGTCTGGTTGTAAGCTTCACAGTGCTGTGTTGTTGTTTGGGCTTATTGGAGGTATTAGAGGTATTTTCCTGGATGGTTCTGTTTTGTAAGTGGGAAACAAATACTCAGCAATGACACTGAACTGTGTAAGCTCCACAGATAGTCTGTGATAGATAACAAAAGATTTCTTCTATCACAGGTACAAGATAGAAACCATCCTTCCTCACAGCACATTCTTCAATGACAGCAAAACTATTGTTATCCACAGGGTATCAGTCTTTCACTGACTGTCTCTTGCCAAATACAGATACTTTCAATCCCAATAGGCGATTTACTACCTATTTCCCAATAGGTAGGTTGACTGAGTTTTTGCCACAGTTTTTTCAAGTCATCAGAGACACAACCAGAATGTGACATCTACCATCTGCTTACTTTAGCTAGGTATATCTAACCATGAGTATGTTATGCAAAGAAATTCCACTTAATACAGACAACACAGCTTTGCTCCTCTGTACACTGCAAAACCCTGCCCCTTCCATTTTTCAAGAGTGAAAAGGCTCACATGAAAGCAACTGCATTTTCAATAAAATAAAGACTTTGAGCTTTACCTTTGGAATACTCCCTATACATTTTTACCAAACTTGCACTAAACATCAGGTCACGGCAGCTGATCATGCAACTTCCACTGCTTCTCAGAGCAAGGGGATTTCACTGCCCTCACATTTGCTAAACTGTCTGCAGAGAGAACCAGATGTGTAATAACCAGTTTGATTTTTTTAAAAGCTTGAAATTTTACTAGCATTATGTCTGTAAATAGTGTAAGAGACCATGGGAATAAAAAGTAATTCCACTGGGAGAAGAGGTATAGCTATACCTCCTATAATTGGGACAATGCAATCATACAAGACTTTACTGAACATGAGCACACTTCCACAGCCACCATCCCAACACTGCCAAAAGCTCTACAGCAGCAGCAAAGCCAATGCAGAGCTCACAGATGTAGCAACGCTACAGAAAACTGGTAAGCAAAATTGAAAGAAAAAGATCATATATGACTTCAACCTAAAGTCAAACAAATCCTTTGCTTTATTGAAGTTCTTGCATTTCTTTTGAAAACATTCTTTGACATAGATCACACTGAAATGTGAGAAAGAAAATTGCTCTTGTTTGATATACTTCACTAATGAATTCAGGCTTTAATGAGAAATTACGGTAATTCAAATTCAATCTCTCAAATAATTTGTTGTTCCTCCCCTTCTGTGAATTCACCATGTCATTCTAACCTAATGAACATCAGCATAATGCATACTATATATTTCTAATATCAAAACCACTTGCCTCTGAAAATTATAATTAGAAAGAAATGAAATTACTGGGAAATAACTACATTTCATTTGTTTGATTTGTTTTAAAAATAAATAGCAGATCCTGCAAGACACTACATCCACTACTGAGTAAGTATAAAATGAAGCTCATTTAATTTGATGTAATATTTTTACTATATTAAATCAGAAGAGGAACAAAAATGCAGCATACTGTGAATGTGCCTAATAAAGTAGGCAAACATCGGCAACAACTACTCTCACAACGTATTTCCACTGAGCTGTATTTGTTCTCATCAAAGTATTTGTGCAAGCAGAAACTACAGTCTAAACCTAAAACTGAATATTAAAAAAAAGGGTATGGCTCATTCAGGCAACTGGAGGTCTAGGCATATAAAGTATTTAACATTGGATTCCATTCTTCTCTTCAGGGTTATGCAATCCCTTCAGTGATCTCAGTGGATCTAATGCCCTCAGAAAAACAGAATTCTAAGGCAAAAGTTGTTTTGTCTATTTGCACCCCTTCTTTCAAATCCACATACACAAATTAACCTCCTTTCTTAAAGAAAGATCTGAGAACAAAATGCCAGCCCCTCTTCTGTAACAGAGGAGCAAGGAGAGGGTATGCTTTAACCCAAAGAACCTGTGAGACTGAAAAGACATGGAGAATGCCTAGCAATTACATTTCTAAATAGAGCTCTTCCTAAACCCAATGGGAGCCCTGACATCCATTTCCATAGGGAAAAACTGCTTCCATGTGGTTACAAAGGTTCACAGAGGATCAGGCAAGGGGATGTTTCATTAAGTCAAAATCCAGCACGAGAAATGTAAGCGAGCTGACTGCTCTACAAGCCATTAAGAGATCTTGCCAAAGAAAAAAAGGAGGAAAAACGTTATAATTTTCCCCAATCAGTTTGCACTCAAATCACACTTAATTTAAATAAAGTGACACAAGGGTTCAAGGAGTTCAGTTCTGCCTAGGAAAAAATGAAAGTAAAAGTTATTAATAGATAAAAACATATGGAAACAACCTGATGAGTCAATACAACTCGGCAGCTGAGGGAGATCTCCACAGCTTTCACACACCATGGACACCTATGACAAGATCCAGACATGGCAACATGCAGCTCCCTGGGGTTGGGGAAGCTCTGAACAGATGTAGTGGAAATGGGGAGTCTCGACACTACACTCAGGCTATTGGCAAGTTGGGTGATCATCTCCACTGACAGTGACACCAGTCAGTGGAGGCAGGCCAACAGCCTGGTCTGACCAAGGGAGTCCCAGGGGAGCCACAGCTGAGCCAGGGAGGTACTGGCTCCATGGCTGGGGGCTGATACCCAACATGAGGGGGTCAGTGGGAGATGTTCCCTGCATCAGTATCTTCCAAACTGCAAGGCTACTGCCAGGGCAGGGGACACTGGCAGTGTCAGGACACTATTAGGCTCCTGGGAAATGCACTTGGGAGCTCCTAAGTCTTGCAGTGGTAAAGACCAAAGGTGGGTGAAGGTGGTCTGGAAGGCAACAAAACAGAGGGACAAGGTAATAGCAACAAGCATGGGAAAACAGAGGGACAAGGGAACAAAAGAGCCTGGCCCTGTGTTGCCAGAACTGTTGTTTTCTTGCCCTGCACTGGGTAAGCATGAACAGCAAGCCCCTCATGAGCAGCAAGCTGGCCTAGCTGGTGAGCAGGATGGGAGGATGGTCATACAGACACATAGACATGTATCATGCGTACTGGGAATACATCCAACCTCACTACCAGCTGGACTTAGTGACATGGAGCTGTGTCAGCCTCACCTTTGGCAGGCTACCACAATTGACAACTACTGGCAGACACAGTCTTTGCACTGGATTTACACAAGTAAGTGTCAACTACTTATGTGATATCTAAAAAGAATTATACAGCCACCAAAGCATGGTTAAGGATATCCTAACTATAACCCTCACAGCTCACAAACTTCCAAAAATCAGTTATCACGGTGAGTTGGCCCTGGCTGGATGGCAGGTGCCTACCAATGCCTCTGCATCACTTCCCTCCACAAGTGCAGAGGGGAGAGAAAATGTAACGAAAGGGTAATTGAAGAGGGGCCCCTGCAGAGAGTTGGCCGAAGTACGACAAATCACGCCAATATGGTTCCAATGTCGCCTTTGCTTTAATGCCCGAAATAACTTAATTAGATACATTTTCAACACTTAGTCACAAATATAATGCTTAATTCTCATTGGCTACTTAGCTGTCATCATACACACATATTGCTTGACAATTGGTTGGCAGCTGAAAGTATCTAAGAAAGTATCTGATCTTGTTCTGCTTACTTACAGTTTTCACATCCTGCTTTAACAATAAACTCTTCTTCTAGCATAAGGCCTATTGTTTTCATACAAAGGTCTCTGTTCTTTATACAATGCTTACTGTTTCTTCAAGGATGATCTAAAAACTATAAAGTAGCTATCCTATAATCTTCAGAACAGAGTTGTCCAGTTCCTACAGAACAGAACACTACTTGATGTTCTACAAACCAGGGTGGTCTTGTTCTTGCAAAGTAGCTATTCTGCAGTCTGAAGGCCGAAATTGTTCAACTCTTTTAGGGGTACAGCATGGCCTTGTTCCACAAGAAATTCCCCAATAGTTAATGAGATAAGTACGGGAGAGAGATCACTCACTAAATACCATCACAGGCAAAACAGACTCGCATTGGGGAAATTAAGTGAATTCTATTACTAATCAAAATCAGAGCAGGATAATTAAAATAAAATTAAGAACACCTCTCCCTCCTTCTTAGGGTCTATCTCCTCTCCCACAATGGTGCAGGGGGAAATGGGAATTACACTCAGTTCATCACATGTTGCTCCTGCCACTGCTCAGGGAGAGGAGCCCTCCCCCTGGTCCAGCATGGGTCCCTCCCATGGGAGATAATTGTCTATGAACTTCTTTAACCTGAGTCCATCCTATGGGCAACAGTTCTCTTCCATGGGGGGCAGTCCGTCAAGGACAGGCTGCTTCAGTGTAGGTCCCCCACAGGGTCACAAGTTCTACCAGGAAACCTGCTCCACTGTGGGCTCCTCTCTCCATGGGTCTGCAGGTCCCTGCCTGGACCCTGCTCCTGCAGAGTTTTCCCATGGGGTCACAGCCTCCTCCTCTCCCAGGCACCCACTTACTTCACTGCAGGTCTTTTTCACAGGCTGCAGGTGGATCTCTGAATACCTGGATTCCTTCATGGGCTGCAGGGGCACAGGAGCCTCACCACGGTCTGCACTACAGGCTGCAGGGGAATCTCAGTTCTGGCACCTGGAGCACCTCCTGCCCTTCTTTCTGCACTGACCTTGGTTGGCAGAGTTGTTCCTCTCACATCTCCTTACTCCTCTTTTCTTTGGCTGCAATTACATCTGTGCAATTAACGTTTTTTTCCTGCCCTAAATGTCACAAAGGTGTTAACACCTTTTCTGATAGGCCCATCTTTGACAAGCAGCACATTCATCTTGGACTGCTGCCAGCTTCTCACAGAAGTCACCCCTATTAGTCTGCCTGTTACCAAAACCTGCCTGTGCAAACCCCATACAGAACAACACAGAAAGCTCTCCAGATGTGTGCAAACTTGGTATCTAAAAGTACAAGGCAGTAAAAGGGAAAAACTTTAATTCAACAGTAACACTGGCTTGCCCGAAAAACATGTTTTGGGTGATAAATACTAGTTTGGGGGTGAGAAATACTAGTTTGTGGTTGCAGGTTTGTTGCTTTACATTCCTGTGAGCCATCAGCACCTTTGAAGAGCTTAGAGGAATAAAAGTGTGGTCTAGTGAGAAACAATGAGGATGAGGTTTGTGCTTTGCAGATTGATTTGATTAACTCCTTTACATGTGTTTGAGCCTCAAGTTTCCTCTTCCCCTTCTGCAAAATGCTTTGACAATGACAGATAAAATCCCCATGTTTGTTACACATTATATTGAAGCCTTACACTCCAAAATAAGATACAAACTAAAAGTAGATTAAGTGCTCAAATTCTCAGATGGCAAACAGCAGCATCCCCAGACGTCCCAGCTGATTATAATCTCACACCAAGAGGCCACCTCATGATTTAGTTGATGCTAACTTTTCACTTGTGACAGGAGACTTCTAAGAAACTTCTTGAAAGCTGTGATTATGTCAGTCTACATCTCCAAAAGTAACAGATGTCGCTGGCCATATCTGACAGAGCTGAGGCTGAGCCGGCAAGCAGGCCCTGTCCTGGCAGACCCACATGCCACTGCCAGTGGGCTGGGGCAGCGCTTCCAGAGGGGCTTGAGGCCCAAGGATGGTAAGGCTGAGTCTGGAGAGAAATCAGTAGCCCAGCTGAGGTGCATGTACACCAATGCACGCAGCATGGGTAACAAACAAGAGGAGCTGGAGGCCATGGTGCCACAGCAGAGCTATGATGTAGTCACCATCACAGAAACGTGGTGGGATGACTCACATAGCTGGAGCACTGCACTGGATGCCTACAGGATCTTCAGGAGAGACAGGAAAGGGAGAAGAGGTGGAGGGGTGGCCTTTTATGTTAAGGAGGCTTTTGATGCCATAGGCATTGAAACTTAAGAAGATGGAGTTGAATGCCTGTGGGTAAGGATTAAGGGGAGGGCCAACGAGGCTGACATCCTACTGGGAGTCTGTTATCATCCACCCAGCCAGGAAGAGGAGGTAGACAACTTATTCTATAAGCAGCTAGATACTGTTTCAGGATCAATAGCCCTTGTTCTTGTAGGTGACTTCAACCTGCCAGACATCTGCTGGGAACTTAATACAGCAGAAAATAGACAGTCCAGGAAATTTTTAGAGTGTATGGAGGACAACTTTTGTCACAACTGGTGGGTGGGCCCACCAGGGGAGAGACAATGTTACATCTGCTGGCAGAAGAGCTTGCAAAGCTGCTCTCCATCATTTACCAACAGTCCTGGCTCAGTGGTGAGGTTCCAGATGACTGGAAGCTGGCCAATTTGGCACCCATTCACAAAAAGGGTGGGAAGGGGGATCCTAATAATTATAGACCAGTCAGCCTGACCTCAGTACCTGGCAAGATAATGGAGCAATTTATACTGAGTGTCATCACACAG
>VXAX01000609.1:132220-167766 GCA_013399835.1 Leptocoma aspasia | reverse complement strand
GGCACTGGTGAGGGGCACCTCGAGTGCTGTGTCCAGTTCTGGCCCCTCAGCTTGGGAAGGATGCTGAGACACTTGAGAGCATCCAGAGGAGGCCAACGAGGCTGGTGAGGGGCTTGGAACACAAACCCTGTGAGGAATGGCTGAGGGAGCAGGGGGTGTTTAGCCTGGAGAAAAGGAGACTCAGGGGTGACCTTATCACTCTCTACAACTTCCTGAAAGGTGGGTGTAGTCAGGTGGGGGTTGGTCTCTTTCTCCAGGCAGCAACTGACAGAACCAGAGGACACAGTCTCAAGCTGCATCAAGGGAAATACAGGTTGGATATTAGGAAAAAGTTTTTCACAGAAAGAGTGATAAAGTACTGGAATGGACTGCCCGGGGAGGTGGTGGAGTCACCATCCCTGGATGTGTTTAAAAAAAGACTGGATGTGGCACTTGGTGCCACGGTTTAGTTGAGGTGTTAGGGCATGGGTTGGACTCGATGATCTTGAAGGTCTCTTCAAACCTAGTGATTCTGTGATCAGTCTCTGCTGAAGACCAACCCCAGTTTTGTCACAGCAGACTCATATCCCAGCAACTTGGCACAGTCCTCAGGTCAGCCATGTCATACAGCTCCCACAGTGGGAGCCACACCTGAACTGATTGTGAATCCCAGGGAGCTTGCGTTGGTTGCTTTTTGCTCTGACTTCGCAGTGGTTCCAAAAGAAAATAAATCAGTGCAAGCAGGATCAGATCTCTTGCCTAGTAGATCAATTGACACACAGTTTGCCTGAAGATCAACATTTCTCTAATGTCTGTTGCAAAGTAAAAATACCTCTTCTTGATGACTCATTTTCCACACTGAGAAACATCCGTGGGTGGGAGAAAAGAAATGAAGCAATTCTATTTTTCTCCTCCTGTCACTATTGTAGCAGCTCTCAACTCGAGCATGAAATATAATTTAAGCACTTGCAAGATGTTTCCAGCAAGTGAACTGCACTGTTTTGTTACCTCTTTGTCATCATTTTTATCCAGAATAATATTACATTAAAACCATTTCAGCACTGTTGTGCTCACCCTCAGAACATGACCTTCCAAGCAAAGAGGCAGAAGCGGGGGTTTTTACTGCATAACCTACACAAATGTATGGTATGTTATTTGCAAAAAACTCTTTGCTGTTAGTGTTGTGAGTCCAGTCACGCCTTAGTTAAGTTAGGATGTGAGTCCCTGTGAATTTAATGAGAATATATTTATCCCACAGGATTAGACTAAACAGCAGCTTCTCAGAGTAAAGAGTGACTCAGAAAACCTCTCCAACGTTGCTGGACTCTGAAACTCTGTTACAAAGATCGGCAAGGGCTTTCTCCTGCCCTAGTTCCCCCATGACATTGTGCTTCACTTCGAGTGGACACGAAAGATTATCCCTTTTGTTCTAGATGGGGAAAGGCGTAGGATACTGTCACCTCGTATCAGGACAAGTAGGTGATCCCTCTTAGGGAAGGAATAATTTTCACACACTGAGAGCCAGGCAGAAAACAGCCCACAGCTTCTGAACCAGTGTGCCCAAAACAGAAACAGCAGGAAGTGTGGGAAGATTCATCATAAAAGGAGATTTCCTTGCATCCTCCTCCTTCCCTTGAGCAAGCTGACTCACGGTTTCTCAGCAGCACAGGCACAGAGTCTTTCCCAGCAATGGCAAAGCATTCTGCAGTGACTGTAATGAAATTCTAGTGAGTTGTAAGGAGGGACAGAAAAGCAGAGGTTTTTTTGGAAGGCTGGGGTCTAGAAGAAGCTTGTTTCAAGGCAGATCAGAAAACTCATCAGATAGTAAGAGGGACTGGGCACTGCTCGCTCTGCTGTACCCCTGTTATTATACACCTCCAGTATGCAGTATCCCTGCAGCAGAACCTGGAGAGCCACAATGCATCCCGCACTCTGAGCATCCATTCTGCCATCACCCCTGGGTGCCTCCCTCCTGCCACAGACAGGAGAGGACAAGGCTAGACAAGGGGCAGGCCAGTACACTTTGTTCTTTGCCACCATGGAAGGAGCAGACATCAAAAAGAAGTACTTCTGGGTGTGGCAAGAGGCCAAATTACTCTCTCCACTGAGCAGGCTATGCAAATTCAGATTACCCCAAGAGGTCCTACGCTTCGTAAGTAAACATAAATCAAGATCTGCTTTATTCTTAGCTTAAGAGGGAAGCCATATATGCTCATTTTCAATGAAATACAAATACACATTAATTTAACTGAAGTGCCTCTTGTTACTTTGAGATAATTTTCTCTAGTGCTTTGCTGTGTTGCAAAGTCACTACTTTATAAGGCTGTCTGTGACAATTCAGGAATTCTTCCCCATGTTCTCTCTTTACTTACTAGATAAACTTATTTATTTGTTCAAGTTTAAACATTACACAGCACCAAGTCCATTCTCTGTTAGAACCACTGAAAACACAGGCGTCCAGCTAAACCTGTTCAATAACAAATATTTGACATGGTTCACAGATCTCTGTCTGAGATAGTTCAGTCTTTCAGCCTGTGATTTTACACATATAAGGGGGAAAGATCAAAGTCTGATTGTACAAAGAGAGAGGACAGGTGCTTTCAGGCAGAGACAAAAATGTTCAGAAGCAACCACAGGTACACCCAAAAGAGCAGTGCTTTCAGAGAGCACTTGTGTGAGCAGCCCTAAAGATGCAGACAGAACAATCACTCTCCTGTGTGCATAAACTCCTCAGCCCAGTGACTGCTGATCTGAGTGAAGATCTGAAGATGCCTTTTCATACTCTTAATCTCTCAAATCACTACCAAATACACATCCATAGATGGATTACTTCCCAGACTTCCCAACATAAGAGTAAGCTAGAGACCTCTTACTATATGCAGTCCTAGAAGTGGGTAGCACCAAACAGACTAATATCTGTGTGTGAGACGATGAAGGAACTAAACAAAATTAAACAAACAAACAAACAACAACAAAAAAGAAACAACAAAGGCACATGAGAAATTCCAAACTGCAAAACAGTGCATCAGAAGTACTAAGGCTTTAAATTCACTGCATTTCCAACACATCCATAATGTCCTTGAAACTCCTGACAGTCAAAGCACTGACAGCTGTCATATATGGAGGCTTACTACTCCCGGTGAACCTTTTAATTTCTGAAATCTTGACAAATGCAGGTGTTAATCCAAGAAAATCTAGTATGAGTTACTATTCTATATTGACCTTACAGAAGAAATTACCCTTCATGTATCTCCCAGGACTACAAATAAAGCCACAATAATGGCACACATCCACCATGTAAAACTGTAGTTATAAACACAGACCATATCTGTTTGAGTCTGTAGTACAGAAGTAATAATTCAACACTTATCCTCTGCTAAACAAGAGACAATTATTTTCTGAAGATCGGTAGAATGTGGTGTCACTGGACCACTGTCCAGCTGTGTCTTCATTCGGGATTCAGATTTCGTATTAGTCATGAGTAGTCATAACTCATCTGAAACATTTGCAGGCATAACAAATCTTTCCTTAGTTGAGAACTTCCAAAACAATTTATCACTGAAGAACACTATTTGTCTGCACAGGGTTTAAAGATTTATCATTCTTTCAAGGTATTGTATCATACTTTATTTCTTTTAAGAGGAGCTCAGAACAGAACCCTCCTGCTGAATATGAAAGATCGCCACGTCCGTGTCTCAGAAGGTTTTGTAATCCATCCATGCCCTACGCCCCAACATAAAGAAGAATGGAGACTAGCTGCTTTCTCATCCCCTCAGTTTCAAACTGATCAGGATGACAATCCTGTACTTTCAGTGATAGCTTGTTACCTCCTTTGCAGAGAGATTAACTTTTCACCCTTGACACCCCATTTAGGTATGGTGAGGTCAGAAGTTTGGCTGAAACATCTTTGCTGATGTGTATTTCACAATGATTAACAGGAGGAAAAGGTGGCAGGGGGGAAAGCCACTGGAAAGAAAACCAGAACCCAATGGTAAACACGGCACACAATCCTGTCAGGGTGCTGGAGATTATTTTTAAGATTAAAAGTAAAAATCCTTGTCCCTCTCCCCCAGTTCAAGCAGCATGTTTAGATGAAGTGCAACATCGGTTTGATGAGAAGAATTCCAGTTGAGCTCTGCCTGGGCAATCTGGGACCCCTGTCACCCTCAGCCAGCAAACAGAAGAACACTTGTTTTTCACTTCCCCTACCAATTTAATTCTCAGGAATGAGCAGCCTGAAAGACTACTATTCATATTCCATGCCAGTTTGCTTCTCTATCTTGTAAAAAAATCCCCACAAAGTAGCAATAAATTTAGGACTACTTTTAACTTAAAAATGTGTAAGCTACTATATTTTCAGCATAAAAGTAAAATCTTGTGGCATTGATTCGACAGTTTCTAAAGTCTGAATTTCAAATACAAAATAACATTAGGAAACCATTGTCGGTCATGCAAATAGAACTCAACAGGTTTTGTAGAAAGTGAAGATTTCCAAAGCATTTTTTTAACAGTTCACATTTATGATTTTAAAGTACACATTTACTTATTAAATGATTAAAATTACTTTTGCTAAGGATTCCTGCACTTAAAACTGCATTGCTTTAATTTACTTAGAAAAAAAAATTCTTTTCTTTGTTATTTTAATCACTTACTAACACACTGACAAACTTCATTTCATTCTACTATAATGAGACTGTCAAGTTCTCCTTTCCCTCACTCCTCTGTGAAGTCTTTCTTCTTGATTTGTATATTGGATTCTTTCCAATTTTCTTCTACATTTTCTTACCTTCTCTTTATATCCATTTGTTTTCTCGTGATCTGCACAGAACTGTAAAAGGGCTGTAGTTTATTATGCAAAATGGAGTGGATTTTAAAACTCCCCATCCTTTATTTAATCACAGAAGATCATGTCTCCAGAAGAACAAAACATTCCATGAGAAACACACCCTTCACGCAGATGAGTGTTTAATCAAAATGGTAAATATCTTACAGCTGAAATATATTTATATGGCCTTAGTGAATCCTAGAAACTGGAGCTGGGAAACCTCATGTCCTTTGTGACCTGAACAGAGTAAGCATCCCATATTTAACACAGTGTCAGTCTCTCTTGCACAGGATCCATCACCCCAGGCAACCAACCGACCAACCAACCCCACATTTCATTGCAAAGAGATAATAAAAGGAACTCTAGAGGGACAAAAGATGCAGAAGTCGCACAGGAGACAAAGTGCAAAATGTCTTGGGCTTGGAAATAAGAAATTTAAAATGTTCTGCCTTCAGCTGCCAGGTAGACCAAGTGCTAGGGGTGCAACAGGCAAAGTCCAGGGGTCACCAGAACGGTGACGTTTGTTTGCTTTGTCATTTCCTTGCCAACAACACAGTAAAGAAGAAGACATACTATTAGGCCAGTATCTGAACTGAAAGGTTTGCAAACTTTTATAATTAGACAGTTTATTATTAAAAATCACTTTAAGTGAGTTTTATTACAAAGGGTCTAAATTAAACACTCCTGCAATAACATTAACTCAAGCAAAAATAGGACTTCCTGTGTCTTGCATAGATATGTATTTCAAGACGATCTATCCAAGCAAAGCTACAACCTCATTCAATCAAAGTCTCTTACTACATGAACACACAAATACACAGCAAAACTGGACTACAATTTGTGGATTTAGACGTGAGTTACTGAAGGCAAACAGGAAGGAAATGGCCATATCAGGACTTGTCAAATAGACAAGGCGTATAATGACGTGCCTTTTCTGACTTTCATGTAGGTTCACCTACATACACTGGACAGATAACTGATCTAGACCTTTCAATTATTTTCCATCCTGCTAGGATACATGACCTAGAGGTGACAGCCACAAAATTCAGCGGTCTATGCCCTGGTAGGAGGCACTAAGATGATCTTTTCAAACTCCTGCAGATAATCACTGATAAAACCTCACCACAGTAGCTAACACCACTGGAGACTAAACAGTGAAAAGAAGTATGGCTTTGCATGACTATTTCTGTACAATAAAAACTGCCAGGCGAGTAGGATCAGTCCTCCACGAGTTTTCAGTCAATGTCAATGACTGAAAAACAAAACAAGGTATTTGGCAAAGCAGGAGTGACCTAAGTTGTGAGGGAGGCCTAGTACTGCTCCATCCCCTCAGTTTAGTCAGTCCCTCTAAGATTTATCTCAGCACCACTATAACAGGGGACTTTTTTGCCTCTTTTTGCCAATTTGTTTTTGGGTGACAAAAACAAAATTTGGCTGAAAACTGCACTTGACAATTAAAACCCTCCCTGGGCTATACTTCCAAGTACTTCACAGTTTTTACACACAAGCACTAACAGGATGAGATCCATGAGCCTCATTAGAGAACACACAGAGTTCTGTATCAAATGAATATTCTCCCTCTTTTCCTAATTCATATTAGGACACAGAATTAACAATTCTCATTTAAGTGCCAGTGGTTAATAATAATAATAATAATAACAACAACAACAACAACAACAACAACAATGCTACTGCAAGAGGAAACTCACCACAGCCTGAGGATACAGAAGGTATATCCCCTAAGACTTTCCACATAGGCTATATTGGTCAAGTAAGGAAATCAAGCACAAAACTCAAATCCCACAGTCTCAATAATAACTGAATTATATCACTGCAAAGCTATTAAGGCTATTTAATAAAATCATCCCAGAGTTCCAAACAACTTTAACATTTTGCCTACTTACAGCTACATTAAAATGGATCCTAGCTAAATAATTGGTTTTGTTACTTTGGAGTCTGTTCATTAGCAGAACCCCTACCTTCTCCATGCATTATTAAAATTCCTTTCTTAATGAATCTTTTACACATGGAAATATATTATTGACAAAACTCAGAAGTACACACTGTGTCAACAATGCTAAATTATCTTCATTACAGCAATGCAGAACTGAAAGAAAAACTACAGCACTGCATCATATTATAGAGCATGACAGTCTAAATGGTCTCACTTCAATAAACAGTCCAGGAATAATGGATTTCAAAGGCAAGAGTACCTATTGATTTAATACAGGAATCTAAAAGACACAAAAAGAGATTTGTACTCCTTGTTTTCTCTAAAATGCAGAGAGATGGGAAAACAGATTATTTTTCCATGAGGAAAACAGAACAGTTGAGAAAAGAATGCATGGAGAAAAACAGCTTATTTTGAACATTCAGTGTTCAAATAATCAAACATCATAGCCTCAAATAAGAGACAGAAAATACAGGAAATAATAAAATTCTGTATTAATCCAAGAAATCTAGAGATTTGTATTAAATAATACACCTTTCAATCAATTCCACTCATTGGAGCATCTGCTATAAGCAAGTAGCTGAAGTTAGAAAGAATACATCTGTGTCACACAGAAACCCTAATGTGAAGACATGCATTGAGAAATGAAGGCATGCCCTTGCAGAAAGACACACACACACGTGAAATGAGTCTTGGCTGAGGGCCCAGTCTGCAGCTGGGTACATTGCACTCTTTAATATGCAAAGTAGAAGCTGGTAACCTGTAAGTACAAATTCAAGTATAGGTCTATCAGGCATAGTGTATCAGAGGCAAATACAAAACACACACCAATGAAAAAAAAAAAGATGTTGNTTTTTTTTTTTTTTTTTAGCCTTGTGAGAAAAGGAAGCACTTCTGCCATTCTGGACAGCCATTCTGGAGCTGTGTCTACACTCCATGTATTGAGACTTTCCACCAATGTCTGAAAACTAACTACGCAGATTATCAAGTATTCTTACATACTTACACTTGTTTTAATTTTATCCTAATATTCCCATTTTTTATATAGAAGGACACCCATGACCTTAATCACCATGATAGATTTTTCATCCAATTTTTATTAGCAGAACCCTTTGTAAGACATACTTCCTTTAAAGTACTGAGAAACTTCTCTCAGTACTCAGGCTCTTGCTTCCACCTCTACCATATGTGGATCTACAATATATTAAACTGTATTATAAATTATCTCTTACAATGGAACAACCAGGTCCAACAAACAAGACTGTTACACAATGTTAGGGAACACCGAGTTCCTGCACTTACACTACTTGCTTATACTAATAATGGATGGTTCAACAGAAAAGGCAAACACTAAGATGCCACATTAATGGCTGCCACTTTTTAAACTGCTGAATTCTTTCAAACTGAGCAGAATAAATAAAAGGCAGCCATGAACAAGAAGCTATGTCTTTCAGTTACAATCCTCTCATTTAGAAGTCTCTTTCTTTTGATCATATACACTCATCAATGCTGCAGTTAACAAACATTTACTACCAATTTAACAGGCCCTAACACAACAATCCAAAGCAAAAAACACACTAATCCAAACTGCAAAGACAAAGATCAGAGTTTATTTTTCAGCCTGAGATAAGATGTCAAGTACCGGGCTCTTCACAGTCATTTCTGAACAGAACAATGAGGTAGAGGTATCTAACAAGGGAGGCCAAGCAAAAACAAAGCAGTTGACGATGAGTGCAGCTTGGGTCTGACAAAATTGCAAAAGAGCAACTATTTAATGTAAAGGACTATGTTTTTGCAAGAACAAGTGGAGAGATGCTGTTTCATTACCTATAGTGTGGTCAGAAATTGGAAAAGCATCTAATAATTAAAAAAACGGTGTCTAAAACCATCTTCCATTGTCATCAATTTCTCTCTGGAGATTTATACACTTACCAAGTGGATTACCACAAAAGAGTTGCTCAGATATAGGTTGGATTCAGTGTTACAGAATCTATTCAATCTTACATTCAAAGCTGTAGCCAGATCTCTCACCAGAATACATTATCTTCAGAAGTCCATCTCATTCTCAGCAGTATCGTAAGTAGGCAAATCCAAAGCACGTCAATAACACATGCCTTCTCCTTTCCCAGCTCTCTCTTCACATGCCTGCCCAGTTATCACAATTACCTGCCTTACAAACACAAACAGCTGGAAGTCATAATGCCAGCACTGCTGCCCTACAGTGATTAATATTAAGACTATGAAAATTTTCTGATAGCTAATTCTCATCCTAACAGCTATAGCTAGAGCCTAGTGGGAGAACTGCTCCTGAATCCTTAACTGGTCTGTGTGCAGCAAGGACGTGCCTGGTCCTGCTGCTGCAGCGTGACAGTGAGGGATTGTCTGAACGTGCTCTCTGCATAAAGACACGAGTCTGAAGGAGCAGCTGCTCCAGCAGGCATCACATCTCGGGCATCAGAGCAACCAGAAGGTGTATGGCTAATGAAATCCAAACCAGACCACAGGGGAGCAAGGCAAGATGCTTATGGCTTTTTCTATCAGAAGGTGTACGGCACACAGCTATGTCTGCAATGACAAATATATAAATATAACAGAAGAGGCAAAGCAAGCTAAAACCAAGAGAGAATGAAATGTTCTGACTGACAAGGGTGATAAGCAAGCAAGGGCAGTGAGTTACAGGGCTACTAGAAGGTCTCTCAGATGACTAAATATTAAATACCCAAGAGAGCAATTTTGCCCTGTGGTTAATTTGACCTAAACACTGGGCTGCCACCAACAAGAGACTCTCCCTTCTCTCCCCTCATAACTCTCACTGTTCCCAAGAACCAGCAACCTATTTAATCTCTCCCTTGTACTGCATCTAACAGCTGTGTAGCCATATTCACCAGTTCTCTAGCAAATCAAGGCATGGTGGAAGTGAAGGTGCATTAACACAGCTGTACACCCATCTGTACCAGGAAGTAACGAAAAAGCCACCCTTGGGCAGCAGTCTGGGGCTAGGTTGGATTACCCACAACGAGAAACCACACTCTGGGACTGCACAGCCTCTGCACCCACATTTCCCTAACTACTTCATTCATTTCCATCTCGCTTTTGCATTATCTGCCTTAAATTTTCCAATCTGGGGAGCTGTACACATGGGAGACCATCTTGGTTATGAAGATGTTTCCCCCATCTGGTATCAAAACTGCAACAAAAAGCTTTCAGATGTATCGAGGAATGTCAGAACTCCTGAGAGAATAACTTGCATGCCCACAAGCAAATTTTCTTCTTATAAGTCGTCAAAAAGCTAAGCCCCGACATGTCAGATCCTAAGGTATATATCCACAGAGATTTAAAGTACCAACTGTATATGTACTTCGTAGATATTCCCAAAGAAAAAAAGAAATGTAAACGTTGCTCAAGGAAAGAAAAAAAAAAAAAAAGAAAATGAAAAAAGAAAATACTAGAAAATCTGCTAGACAGATAAATGGACTACCTTACAGTTCTCGTAATAGCTACAGCAGGCGAGTAGAGTTCAGCTGGAGAAGCAGAGATCATCTGGTGCTGAAACTGCAACTGTTCTTGCTGCCTGAACCTCAGATATCATAACAAAAAGCTTTAACAGTCATGGTTTTGTATTAACAAAATAAACAAATTAATCTCAGAATACTACTATGAAGTAAAATCAAATTATTCCCGTGCAGTAGTGGTGAAATTGATGTACTAATTGATACTTAAAACACTATTTTCTGGCCACCAGGCATACATTCTAGTCTTGCTTTTGTGAGAACAAATATTTTTGGCAATAAACTGAACTCACCAGACTGATCACTTGGTCTGTGACCACACAAAGGTTAAGGATATGACAGCTGAGAGGCACAAAAAAAAGAGAAATAATATTCTACCAGAACAGTTGAATACCATACACTGCAAAACAGGAACTCTGCTGCTTAGACAGAGTTCAGCTGCTTAGAACATACTACTCTTCAGGCTAAATCTCAGTTGTGAGGTGACCGTGTAAACAACTACACATCTCCTGTGCTCATCACATTAATTCTGGCAACCCACTATGAGGTCTTTCCCATATATGCCTTTGAAACTGATAGTTTCCTTCCTCAAAACTGCTACACAGAGGTATCATCTTCCCCAACAAATGTTTCAGCCTTCCTTTTAGCTCACAGACCCAGGACCTTCGTGATTCTGTGTGGGATGACAAGTTATTGCAGCTAGAGGAAATGAGCACTGCACAGTATTAGGAGTACCCCCTCTCCAAATTTACAGCCTGCATGCAGGCACACAAAATCCAACGGACAAGACAGCAGAGGCAACATGCAAGAGAGAGAGTGTGAGGAAAAAAGAGTATCTGCATTGGGCATCTTTAGCCTGTAGTTTTTACAGATAAAAAATGCACAAAAAACTGCAAGCATGGCAAAAATTGTAAAGAAAGGAGAGGGTACAAGTGAAAACTGAAAATGCTGTCTGCAGTGCTGTGCGTGAATCTGTGTGCATAAAATGTAAGATTTCTGTTCTGCCTTTATAAACTGCCTCTATTTTTATGTCTAACAGCTTCTTTTCACTCTCAAAATATACTGAACTCTGCTCCTTCCACTAAAAGAAGAGCAATAACAACTACTAATTTGTCAGGGAGAAAAAAATTGCCAACCCACTAATTCAGAGCTAGTAAGTAATGAGCATGGTTACTTCAACACACAATGGCTTTTCTGATTTCTCTGGAAAAGGTGTTAAGTCTGGAAATAAATCATTTGCAAACAGCATGAAGAGTCCAGGCTGCAATGTTGTATTCTCTGATCTCTAGGGGACTGAGGGGAAGGACACACGGACAGAAGTGCCAAGCCAAAGACAGGCTGAAGTAGGGTTTTCCAGCAGGCCAGCAAGCCCCAAGTTTCAAGATCAGCCTGGAGTCTGGGAAGGTGGTTTATACATCAGCAAAGGGCCTGACCCTGATTTGAGGCCACAGGATGTTCACAGCATTAAAGAAAACGACCCAGTCAGCCCCTGTATATAATATGGGCTAAATTAAGCAGAACTGAGACAAGAAATCCATGTTGAACCTACCTTCTACTTGCTTTCTTTACCTCTCACTTGACAGCTACTTATTAAAGCATAAAAATTCCCTAGTGATGAAGGTCTGGAAACAAATGTTAATCAGCAGTGCAGAGTCTGAGGCATCAGCAGGTGCTCCATGGCCTGTAGGCTACCTGGTTCCAAATGTTGAAGGGTAACAACAGAATGGCCATTCCCAGGCAACACAGGAAATAAAAAAAAAGCGTTGCAGCCTCTACAGAACCCAAAGAAAGGCAGAAGCTAGTGTTATATGACCCGAACACCATCTCCTACTGTCTGTACAGTACCAAGCAGAAGTAACAGCAGCCCTGCAGCTTTGCTTGTTGTGTCCTGGAAACCAACTCACTGTCCTGGTTTACTATTTTCTCATGGCCACCCCCACCACTTTGCTTTTGGAAAAGGACTCAGACAGTCAAGAGCTGAAGCTAGTACTACATCTGACCTGTTTCTAAAAGGCCTCTTCTGAATTTAAGCACATGGCTGAGAAACAGTTTTTCTGAAAGATCCTGATCTGGCTAGGGAGACATGTCAGACACCGTTGGGTCAAATGTGAGACAATGGTGCACTTCAAAACCACCATGGGTGTCCAGGTAGACTTATGAAAGACGAGGACAAAATAATAACTTGGGAACATTTCACTTCTTTAAGGAAGATCAGCTGAATCCACATTTTGAGCATCTCTAGGATATACAATAATCCATTCCTGTCAAAGTGGTTCTAACACAATTTTCTATTTATATACAAAACAACATTTACAACACAAAATGCTTTCTATGCAGAAAACGTGGCAGTAGAAACAGTTTTTACGAAAGAAGTATTCAATATTGAGAACTACTTTGTGAAGAAGAGCCTCAGGTTTCATAGGAAGAGTAGCCGAATATCTAGAGATTTTTTATAAACCCAAAGTCTTGGTAACATATATCTCTCTACAGACAGACAGAGGCCACGTTCCCAGCAGAACTGGAGCGCTTACGGTTAAATGGGAGAAAGGCTAGGAGTCTAACATTTGGTACAGAAAATGTACATCTGGGATTCCTACGCCAGCAAAGAGCAGACTAAGAGCATGACCATTACACCCTCCCTACCTTTCAGATACAGCACTCTACCCAGCTGGAACGCAGAGCTGCTGCTCTCCCTGCAAATGTACCCACAGACCTCACTGACCACGCAGCTTCAGCAGCAGATTTTTAACAATTTGGAAGGCATGCTGTTAAGAAAAGCACTGGCAGCAGCCACTTACATACATCTTATTCCTCTTACAGAAAACAGGAAACCCTTCAAAGAATAGGAGCCCGGGGTTGATATGCCCAACGCTACCTTCAGAGACAGATGCTGTCTCTAACCTACAGCTTGTCGATGCTCTAAAGATGCATATCAGACACTTTTCTTTTCTTTAGGAAACATAAACAGATAATGGGACCATATATTTTATTTCTGAAGTGTCTCAGCACCAATGGATAAAATGACATAAAAATGTTAATCATAAAAAACATGACATAAAAATGTTAATCATCTTTCTTTCAGGTGTACTATGTATCCCTGGGTTGCCATTGCTACCACAAGTCTTGAAGTAAGAAAGAAGATCTAAATTAAATAATATCCTCCCTCAGACATATTCTTTCCTATGTATATTGAACAGAAGTGATCTAACATTTAATTTAAAGTGAATCAGTAAAGGAAAATAGCTCTGGGTCATGTGAACAAATCCTCTGAAGAATAAAATGCACAAACATGTCCTGACCTGACTTGATTTCCCTGAACCCAGAGAAGTGCATTTAGTGTCTCATTTCATCACAGTTTAATTTCATGCAGATTTAGTGGCTAGACCTATCCAAAACATGAGGGATAGAAATTAAAGCAATCTTAGGAACAGATACAAGTATTTGTTTAACATGCTTCAATTGCACCTTAAAACATTTTCAGGATTTTATGCGGATATGTAGCAATTAAGGTTCCAATTAAGGATTGGATTCACTGATCTGCAGTCTAAGATGTGGGAAAGAAAGCACAGAAGATGAAAGAAGTTCCTTCTTTTTTCTTTGTTATAATTCCTTCAAACTTTATTGATTTCAAAGGAAATTGTTCACAATTCACATGTTGTTAGTGAGGGCAGAAAGGGACTTGCTCAGCTGTGAATAATTACCAACTTACTTACTTCTTTCTGGAGGGAGAAAAACTCCCAGAAATGCCAGTGTCAGTGCAGACTGACACACATCCTAGTAGTTTATGTGTTACCTATTCCTTGAATTGTATGTGTGAAAGTATGGTACTGTACCGATTTTGGCTGGGCTCAAGTTAATTTTCTTCACAATAGCTTGTACAATGCTGTGTTTTGGGTATGTGACCAGAAGAGACCAGTCCAACTCTTTCTCGTAACGTTGAAGGAGACTGCAACAAGGAGATGGCAAAATATCCAAAGGGAAGTCATGTTCCTTGGAAAAACGTTGAAGAACTGTTTGCACAAGAAAGATGTGGACCTGTTGGAGTGGGTCCAGAGAAGGCCACAAAACTCATTACAGGGCTAGGAGCACGTCTCCTATGAGTACAGGCTGAGGGATTTGAGAGGTCAGCCTGGAGAACAGAAGGCTCTGGGGAGACACCACTGCAGCCTTCCAGTACCTGAACTGGGCCTATAATAAAGACAGAGAGTGATTTTTCACACAGGCAGATAGGGACAGGACAAGGGAGAATGGCTTCAAACTAAAAGATAGTAGATTTAGATTAGGTACTGGGAAGAAATTCTTCACTGTGAGGCACTGGCACAGGTTGCCTAGAGAGGTGGTGAATGCCCCATCCCTGGTAGTGTTCAACACCAGGCTGGGTGTAGCTTTGACCTTTCTGGTGTAGAGAGAAGTGTCCCTGCCCATCTTGGAACAAGATGCTATTTAAGGTCCATTCTAACCCAAATCACTCCATGATTTTATGGTAACCAGTGTTGGTAACACAGGGCTCTTCCAGGAATTGCTGAGCAGAGCTTTTACAGCATCAAGCAAGTGGGGGTGGGCAAGAGTCTAGGAGAGGGCACAGCCAGCATGGTCAACTCCAAGTGATTCTGGCTGGGGGCAGCAAGTGACTGGCAGAGCCGTGTGGGGCTGAGCTGCCCCATGGTATTCACAGGGACAGCAAAAGGAGGATGCTCCTAACAGTACATGCTGTGAACTTGGATTTCATATAGCAGCACTTCATATCGCAGCACTTCAAGTATTTATGTAAAACTTCAAATACATCCAGATGTGTTTTTCTTATCTCCCTTCTGCATTTTAACTCATGCAGGTCCCAGATCAACTGTGCATCTCCAGCTTTGAAGGAACTTTGAAAATCATTAAGGATAACATCTTTTCAATGATTACCAGGCTTGTTTCAGGTGTTACTTTTGGAATACTGTGACAGCTTTTAAAATACACGTAACAGACCAGCAACAGATCCACACTCTACTGTGGCTCACCATAGTCCCCATGTACTGCTGATGCCTTTTCCGGACTACCTAGAAACAGAAGCCAGACAAAATTAAGATAATAAAAAGCAGTTATACTTATTGAAGGGCCTCCAGGTGGATTTAGGGCAGACAGAGCCCACCCAGGGGCTACACCCAAAAATGGATGATGGGTCACACAATGGGCTTTCACACTTTCTATAAAGTTTGGTCCATTTGCATATTGGGGATTAATCTTCTAATTAAAGCTTCATGTAATGAAGTAATTTACCCCAAGTTTGCTCCCTCGCACTCACTTTTGTTTACATTTCTCGGGGCCTGAGACAGTAAGGTGTCCTTCATTCCCAGACCTAGAGAGGAACTGTTTGTCTGACCAAAATGGGAAAAGAGTAGCTGACACTCTATATGGATTTTAGAGTTATACACTAAAGAATTGGAGGATAACAAATACATGAAAAATATAAAAGCTAAAATCCTAAGGCATCACTGCAGGCCTCGTTGTGAACCCTTATGTGATCATTCCCTGCAGAAACCTGTTATATGAATAAATTTATGTGAATCTGGATTACAATCCTTATTTAAAATCCCACTGACAGATGTTACAAACATTACAAATGCTTCAAATTTATGCGTGCAAATATGCAAGTATTTTGTTTTCAGACTGCAGACGAGAAGGTATTTTAATAAGACACCTATGCTATATACAGCCTAATGGTTTTGTATAATTAACTCAATTTTAATTTGTTTGCCTGAAACTAAAATGTTAGTTCAGCCAGGAGTTAGATCTAGTGATTATATTACATTTTGCAATCACACTTACAAGCTATAGGGACACAAATTAATTTAAATCCAATTTTGAATCTGATCATGGCCACCATTAAAAATATCCTACAATTTTATCAAACCATAATGTTTTAGGGGCACTTCCTCTGACAGATTATCTTTAGTTTGCTGTTTTAAAAGAAGTAAAATCCAAAATGGGCCAATTGTTTATAAGAATGACTATCTTTTTACCCACATGAAAAAAATATATACTTATTTGACAGACCTGGAGGCCTCAAGCTTTAGATCAAGAACTTGATGGCAAAAGGAAGATGGTGTTCCAGGTATCTACCCATACAGACTTCTGTCCCTAATACATACTGATAAAACCTGTCTTATCCTACACAGCAGCACGGAATACAAATGCACTTATAGATTCTGATTTTTACTCTATTTTGTTGTTGTGTAGTCCATTTTCTCCCTAACACATCATAGTTTATTCTCCCCTTTATTCCTACCCTATTTTAATTATTTCTATATGGAATGCTACATTTCCTTAGAATGTAACACATTCCTCCCCTTTTTTCTCAAGAGTGTTACTTTTCTTTTTCCCTGAGACACTGCCTTTCCTTCCATGCTCATACTAGTGGCATTTTCTCTCTGACTCAAGCTCTCACACCTATCTTTCCATTTCTCCTTCCAAGTCACGTGTTTATCTCCTTGTCACTCCCTCTGCCCTTTCTACTAATAGCCAGGCATCTTCAGCTCCCTCAGTTTCTCCAGCACTGTCTCCCGATTATCCCCTTCTGTGCAGTGCATACCTGGCTCCCAATCAGTAAGGCAGCTCCAGCACACCCACCTGAGCACTGGTTTTTTGTGTCTAGCCTGAGCTATGCTCCCAAGTCAGATTTCCAATCTGCGTACCTGCTGAAAGGTGTGAGGCTGAACATGAGGCAATGAAAGATCATTATTCCTGAAACGTCCCAAAGCACCCCAGTAAAGCCAGGAACACCCCTCGATGTCACCAAACCTTTTCATCTGTAGATTTCATAATGAGACAACAGCATTCACTGAACCATGAGACATTCACCAAAGCTACATTAGGACAAGACTTGCATAACCATATTGTTTTAAAATTGGTAGAACAGCACACCTCATCGAGATCACATGCTGATGCAATGGTACGTCACTTTTCCCAGTTCCATCTTTCAAACACCTGAATGCAACTGTATGCATTAGTACAGTATAGATGCTTGAGTTCATAGGTTACATTATGTCATCAGTGCAATACCCAGCTGTGAAATACAATCTCATCCAGACCTTCACCTCCATTATCTCTAACCTTTTTAGAACATACCATCAGAGAAGAATAACACACAAGGGCAGAAATAGGTTATAAACCATGCTGTACACCCAGGCAGCCTGAGGTGAAGTTGTAGAATGAGATATATAGATCTGGAGATCACAATGCACAGACTTCACTGGTGTGGGCGGGAAAAAATCAACTTATTTTTCTTTAATACACCTAAATACACTGAGGTTGTGGGTTCAGTGCCCATATGGGCCATTCACTTATGAGCTGAACTTGATGATCCTTGTGGGTTGTCCCTTTCAACCCAGAAAATTCTGTGATCTGTCATGTGCGAAATATATCTTAGATGTCAAAGGCCTGATGTCACAATTCAGTGGCACCTGAATCTCACACAGAGAGTATGCTGGACATGCACTGTCATTTTACTCAAAACACCACAGTAGGCACTTATCTCACAACTGCTTTGTATTAAAAGATGGATTGAGAGCAAAATTCCATTGAAAAATAGAGGAACCTATATCGGCTGACTCAGCTGAGTTTCACTTCACCAAAAGAACTCTTTAGATGACCCAGAAGACAAAACACTGAATGCTCATTAAGAAGCCTTTGACATCTCCATTCCTAACCAGCCATCTCCACCAAGCACCTATCTTGCTGCTCCAAAGCATTCATCCAAGCAGCCAGCATTCAAGCAGCCCTAAACAATTAGTCATAGCCAAAAATCCTTACAAAATTATTTAGGGATCCTGAAACCAAAGTTTAGAAAAGGTAAAAGGTAAAAAATGAGAAGGGACCTGACAAAGGTTTTAAGGCAGAGGTTTTAAGAAATTTTTAGGCTCTATTTTCATGCTGGTGCATCCTAATTGTGGGGCTGGATTGTGTTGTCTCACAGTTGAGCACCCTGACACCTCTACCCTGGGAACAGATCACGATCATACATCACTGAATAGAGGGCAACCACTAGAACAAAACATTTAGTCATGTTTTGAAACAAAAAGGGCCTGCACAGATACCTAATGCTACATGACTCTAGACAGGAGCCAAGTACCTAAATTCCCTGGGAGTGCAAGCCTGGCACTTGTCCTGACACAAGCCTGGCAACTTTTCCTACTGGACACCTCCAGATACTCCCTTTGCAAATCCTCTCCTCAGCCCCCTGACAGTCCCACCCAGAGCTGGGTCCCCATACTGTCAGCTCCAGGGCACAGGAAACCAGAGAAAGGCCAGTACACCTTACGAGATAGATGCTGCAAGACCTGAGTAAGTTCCACAGTCACTTTGCAAATGATTCAAAAGACCAACAAGTGTAAGCTTTTCTGACCCAAATGTCCCATTTCATTTTTACTAGTACATGGGCACCTGCTTAGTTTGTTCATCCATCTTCACTGTCAGTGGAAAATGAAGTCCTAGATTTTATTTGAAAAGATGAATGTTGTTACCATGCAGTTTTGTAAGACACCTTTGCAGGCTCATTTGCCACTTTACTAAATGTAACTGTAAAGCAGCTGGTTATGAAATAATGCAAACTTGATTTCTCAAAATGCTGTTGATGACATTGACCATGTGATATGGTCAATCTTAATGAAAATTATATTAAAGAATCAGAGAGTACCTTGAGCTTCTGTAAATAAATATATACTACCCTTAAACATGGGGGGGGGGGCAGGGGGGGGTAGCTACATACATGGACATGATACACAGATAGATACACTGTGTTAGGTTCTTGGAGTATAAATAAAGCCAGTATCATTGCTTCAACCTTATGCAGATGATTGCAGCTACAGAAATAATCAAAGCAATTTGAACTATAAATAGGCTTATTTCAAAATTAAATTTGGCCAAAACTTAAATATTTGCCTCAATTACTCCAATAAACTTTAACTGACAAAAAATGGAATGGTGAAGGTAAAAAATGACCATATAAAAAAACCTAAACTGTGCTTTCTCTTTAGTTAAGCTTATGTCATCTCATCAGTTTCCTCTCATAGTCCAGAGGTGGAGAGCATCAGGTTAAATGAAGAAACCTTTTATATATTCTATTTCAGTCAACATACTGATCAGCAGCAAAATGAAAATGTTTCTGTGATAATCTCCTGAAACTTATCAAGTACAATAATAAAAACCTCAGCAGTTCTGACCAATTGACTTCAAAATTGAAACAATCTAGGTAGTAAAGTCCTAACATCACTCCAGCCCACTCAGCCTTCACCTCACCAACCAAGCATTTTTTCAGTACAGTATATTACATAGTTAGTTAATCACAAGCATATTGCAATCATTAGACATTCAAATCACTAAAGTTTGAGAGCTGTAAAGGATTCTTACTCAGTCAGCAGCAGCTAATGTCCCCATCACTGGCATAATGTGCCACTGCAGTACCAGCTACGGGCTGCACCCAAAAGGAACTTAAGGATATTAGGGGTAGAACAGCTCTTTTATCTATCTGAGCCTTGAATATACATCAGTCAGATGCATAAAAAACTACTTTTCGAATTTTAGCTAGAAAATTTGAATAAAGTGTGGTATTAGTCATACTCAACCCTTCACATTAAAATAATACAAAACCTGGCATTGTCCCTTAAGGAAATAACACTACTATAGTAAGTAATACATCCGGCTTCAAACTCCTGCCAGAATTATTTACTGCCATTAAAAATAAATTACAAACAGCTCAAAGAAAATAAGAGGTAAACAGATAATGAGAAATCCGGTATTTTCACTGTCCTTATTGTCATTGAATGTATATTAATTGTAGAGGAAAGTACATCTTACTCTGTCTGTGCTGTGTAACACAACCTCTTTAATAAAGATCTCTTCCCCACACAGGCAGGCTTGCACCTTAAACTGGTGTAACAGAGCTGAATATCAACCTGTGGTCTTTCTTTGCCCTACTTCCTCCTGATTTCACTTCTGTAGTCCTTCATGCAACAGCAGCAGCAATGAAAAGGAAACAGTGAACCTCTTCCTGTGACGAGGATCTACTGCCTTCAGTCCCATATTAGCAACACCCAAAGCAATTTTGCAGAACCTCTGCCAGCCTCAGGGCCACTGTGACAACTTAGCAGGGAAATGAAGGGTAAAACTCATTTGCATGCATATTTAAAAAACACACAGATTTGAACCAGAAAAAAAATGAAAGGGGAAAAAAACCTTATTATGAAGAGCTCAGATGTATTCAGATCTATAAATCCTCTGAGAAAGGACAGAATGCTAACAAGAAAGCTGACACCACTTGCCAAAAATCAATGTGTGTGTGCACACTGGGTATGGTCTGGAGTGGCTGCATATGCTGCAGGTTGGTTCATGCTAGATTATTGCATAAAATTAGCAATGCCAAAGAGATACTTTCTGCATAGTTCCTCTTCTGTAGCAAATATTTTATGCTTAACTTGAAGGACTCCAAGCTCTCTGGGAAGCAGAGGCAATAAAAAAGGTCTGTGATCCTTCTTCAGCTCCTTCTTCCCAGATTTCACTGGTACGGAACTTACTTCTATTTGCCTGGCAAGCTTTTTGCTGACAACAAAAGTTTTCCCTCAGCCTCAATGGCTGGTGCATGGCTCATCCCTCCAGCTGTACCTACTCATACATCCCCCCCAGCATATTTTCTGGGCACTACAGGTCCTGTGTGTGGAGAGCACACCTCATCCACACTCTGCCTTTGGGGCTGGTGATCTGCACAGCAGGCAAACCTGGTTTTCAAGCCTGACCCTTAAAAAAATCACAGATGTCCCGTTCACACTAGTGAAACTCCACTAACAGGACCAGTAATGTAGAGGAATTTCTTAGAGAACAAGGGCATGCTGTGCCTCTATAGGAGTTAGACAACTCTGGCCTTCAGATTACAGAATAGCTACTTTGCAGGAACAGGACTATCTTGGTTTGTAGAACATCAAGCAGCGTTCCTCTGTAGGAACTGGACAGCTTTGTTCTGTAGATTATAGACTAGCTACTTTATAATTTTTAGGTCATCCTTGAAGAAACAGCAGGCATTGTATAAGAGACAGAGAGCTTTGTACAAAAAACAATGGGCTTTGTGCAAGAAGAAGAGCTGTTTGTCAAAGCAGGATGTGAAACCCATAAGCAAGCATAATAGGATCAGATACTTTCTAAGATGCTTGCAGCTGCCAACCAATTAATAAGCAATATGTGTGTATGATGACAGTTAATTAGCCAATGAGTATTAAGCATTATACTTGTGAACAAATGCTGAAATACATATAATCAAGCTATTTCAAGCAATAGGAAGAGAATGTCATGAAACCATATTGGTGTGACTGTTGTTACTTTGGCCAGCTCTTCGGGGGGGGTCCCTCTTCACAGTAATTCATCTGGGACTTATACTATTATAAATCAAAGCAGAATCCGGCCAAGGAAAAGCTCAAACATGACAGAGAGCAAAAAGTCACTATCAAGCAGTCCTATTACTGACCAAATACGTGAAAAGAACATTGTCATGATTGCCCAAGTGAGTACTGTGAGTGAACACCCTCAGTGTTCAAAATGACAGTTAAGAGCACCATGTACCTAATGAACCGCACATTGTTACTGGTAGAAATATCAGATTTCCTTTATTTAGGTGAACAGAATTTAAAAATAGTTACTGGAGAGAGACTCACAAAGGTCCACACAGGTTGCTCGTTAAACAGTAAGGAGCCTGTAATATGAAGAATGGGAAACCATGTAGGCAACATTGGGTTTATTTCCTTTGCCATTCTATTTTACATTTTCTATAACACTAAGAGCATGCAACTCCTACTGGTTCAAGCTAAAATTCACTCTTACACCTGTGCAGCATCTACAGTTAAAGATCTGAAATACATACCACTTCCGAACATCTCTGTTTAGATTTACTTAGGTACAACAGAAATCACAAAAACACCCCAGCTTAAAAGGACTTTTAAACCTAAACCAGCAAACAACTCAGGCAGCAGCTGCAATTATTTCAGCAGTGATTTCTGGGGTTTTTTTTCCTGGCCACACAGCAACGAACATGTGCATCTGTTATTCTGGTGAAACTTCCAAAGAACTGAAACAAGCTTTTCAGAATCTATACCTAAACTGAAAAGAACTGGGAGATGCGTGGTCTAGAGCTGCTCCATGCTGTTAACCTTCATGGCATACTTGTGTAACACCAACTGTTTCATGCCTATCTGCTTCAACAATATGAACACAACAACCAGAAGTTTTCGTCAGAATAAATCATTACACACAGCACTTCCGGAAAACAAAAGGCTGTAAGAAAGAAGATGGAAAATGGCAAGTTGGGAAGAAATAGGAAGACAACTGCACGGAGATTATGCTCCCCACTAGAGTAGACAAAATGCAAATAGCCAGAGTTGGTGTCAAACTTTCTCTAACTTCTGCAGACTGAAGTCATCATTACTGCCCAAGGGGGAGCATTGGTGGTATTTTCTGTGGGATAAGGTCTTCCTTGTGTCAGAGATATCCCATGGGACCACCAACATCACAAACAAATGGGTCAGTGCTTTGCGAAGTTCAGCTTAGCACTGAAACAAAAAAAGAGACCACTGTGGTGTCTTGGCCTTTGCTTATGAGTCGCACCACATGCCAACGTCAAATGAGACTCAAATGCCACGCTGCTGAGAACACTTGTTTCCTGAGTGGGAGAACATCTCAAGTCCCTATCACTTCAGGCATCTCTGCACCATTTTGGTCCTCCCCATTTCAATACAAGCCATTCCTAAAAACCATACTTCGTATCTCACTTTATCAGCCTCAATGCAACTTCTCCTTACTTGTCGCCTAAAATGCAAACACAAATAATGTGTAATTTCACTTTGGTATATAATTAAGCATGCATATACTAAACTTTTCTGTTAGAAGTCAAAGAAGATAACATTTATATTTAGCTTTGCTCTATTTACACTTCCTTAACAAGACGAATATAATTATAGACAGGTCCGCAATGCTGTAAGTTGGCATGACTTCACCAAATTCCATGGCAATTTGTCAATTTAAATTAGCTGAGAATATGGTAATAATGTTACATCACAAAAAGTACAACACAGAACTTAACTTGGGACAAAATAAAGACAGGAATATGCTGTAAGCAGCAACAAGGAGGACAAAATGCTCATTAATGCCAGCAATTTATGATGATCTGCTCAGTACTTATGTCAAAAGTTCTGCAAATTACATACACTGAGATATGCTGGAAATGTGCTCTAGAAATTGCCATGCCACACAAGACAGGCCATCTTTCACAGTGGTTTTCCAGTCAAAGACTTGACTCACTGTCCTGCTGGCTGATTATGCCTTTTTAATAGGTGAAATAAGTAAAGATTGTAGCCAGCTCTTCTTGACCCCAAACGGTGATTGATTTTTGCCCTCCATAAAACCAATAGCTCTTGTAATTTTTATCCTGACTCATTTAACTACAACTCCTGCTCTCTTCACAGACAGCAAATGCCTAATCCTTAGGAGCCCACTGGGAGGCCAGCATCTTCCACACATCCATGTCTGCCTTGAAGCCAGACAGTGCTAGATATAGAAGGTATTTACCCGACATAACTCTTTTGTGTTTGCTGCCCTTGGCAAAGGTCAGTTTTCTGCTGAACTGCAGAATGAATGTGTTTCTTCATGCCTTAAATAAAGGCATACACTTTAGTGAAGTAATATTTGTAATATCTAATAATTGATAATTGAACACAGAAACAGCATAATAAGCAATTATTCATCACAAGAGGGACAACCCATAACAAGTAAATGATTATGAGTGAGACGTAAATTCAGGTACAAAAAGAGCCTGGAGTCTCCCTGTACTTGCTTCCTCCCCATCTGTGATCCACAGGGAGACTGAGATTCTTCTAATTCACTGTATCTAGCTAAAACCAAAGAAGTATTAGAATCATTCACAATTAATCATTTAAAAATAGAATACCAAAATGAACAAATAAAATGCAACAGCTAAAACACAGATTTGTAAATGCCCTTAGATTACACAGCAAAATAGTTAACAAAAACTGAACTGGTAGGTGCTAACCCCATGTAATTTTACTTAATACTTTAATCAACACTGAAGTTTTCTGTAAAAATTCTATCAACAGCTAAATCTGGCACAGAGAACACGTAGAAAGCAGAGCTGTATACCAAAGGCAAAGGTTTTGTTCCTCCTGTTGCCACTTAAACATATCCAATTTCACTATTCTTGTCACCCACTGATAAAACAGCAGTACTTCTGCAGCATGAGCCTACAAAATCCTAGTATTGAAATTTTAGGCGAAGTCTAACAAGCTTTGCTCTACAGAAGGGTTAAAAGTCTTCACAGCAAAATAACGCTTTAACATTATACTTCCTTAAAAAGAGCAGAATTAGTATGTTCAGTTTTCAGCTGTAACTCTACTACAGCTAAAACCATGTATGAAAGAGTTCATGTAATATTCATAGAACTGCATTAAAACAGTGAGCTACTTTATATTAAGTCCCTGTCTGTAATGGAAGGCTATTGATAGTTCCCCTAACTGCTGCACTATGGCATAAACCAAGTATGTTTTCCAGAAGTTTTTAATACCTGAAGGTCACATTTTTTTTGGTCTGAAATACTGTAAAACTTTTTTTGCCTATGCTTCCACTGTTTTGCAAAAACATGTATTGAAATGACCAGATTTCACACAGTTTAAATATAGACAAAATCAAGATGATCCTTTTAGTTTTTTTGACTGAATAGTCCTTGAGAAGAAATAATTTCTCTTTCAACTAATGGGTTATACCTACAAAAAGATCTTGAACCATTTTCAGACTCAGCTTAAGAACTGATCATGATTCTGACTGAATGACAGGTAAAGAAGCTTTTCATGTGGCCCAGCAGATTACAGTCTTAAAAGATGACTCTGTGACAACCAGGTTTTCACAACCTAAGGCTAAAAAGACAGAGGAGGAGCATGAGTTTGACAACTGGCCATCTGTCCATGCCCTCAGCAACATCAGCAACCTGTTAAGCATGCATGAGAGTTTTTTTCCATGGATAGACTGCAGCTCTCCAACCATCCACAAAAGTACTCAAAAATGAGAAAACATCTGCAAAGATGACAGAAAACAGAACTCTGGTCTTCAGAATTTCCCCCACTCAGAAGAAAAAAAAATCACTCAAACTGCCACTCACTATGAGTAGTCAGCACAAAGTCAAATATTCAGTAGTATCACTGTGCACACAAGTGAGCCTCATCACATCAGCAGAACTACTCTAGACTCAGAGCTGTAAATCAGATCAAGAAGTTGACTATTAACAGATACTTTTATTACAGTGAGATATTTCCTGGTTTCAACACCTTTATCAGCTCCAGACTGACAGAAGAGCATCCTAATTATTTTAATATTTTACTTTTTCACCCCTCTCTTTCTGTAAGAGTAGATTTTCACTCCTCTCTTACTGTAAGAGTAGATTTTAGGAATGTAATTACCTACTTAATAACCTGAACATTAAGTTAAACACTGTCGCCCTGATTTTCCAACCTTTTCACACTTTTACTGTATGTGTGAATACTCTGGGGTGAGAACTCCCTATCCAAGATGACTTTTTAAGCATTAAGGAAGAAGAATAAGCAAGAATGAGTGATTACACACACACACACACACCCACACACACACACACCCACACACACACACACACACACGCACACACAAAATTTGCTGAAAAGCTAACAACCTGAAATGCTGTGTCTAATCCATAGCCTATTTTTCCTACTTGAGAGCAACCAGTGTCTGTCATAAACACCTTACACCTTTTTGGGTATAAACAAGACAGCTTAATGGCGCAAAGTAATCCTGTCTTCTAGCTTGGCTCTTAATGTGAAAAATTCTCTAAAAGCATAAAACGGAACATTTATTTAAAGCAACAGGATTTGAAGATAGCAACCTGCTCAAGATGAAATGCAGAATGCTACACAATCTGAAAGGAACTTATCCTTTAATTACATACTACTTTCTACAAATGTTATATGACCATTTTTTGCACTCTGTTTTGGCAAACAGTATATTTCATTATCCAGGTGACATGCTGTTGCCCTCTTTATTTCTGATCAACACCTTGAGGCTGGAAGGAAACATCTGAAGGTAGCTAGTTTCTTTGAGCTTCCTCTTTGCCCTCAATTCCTGGCTCCAGACAGGCTCCCACTCAGCATTACAGACTCCTCCCTTGGAACAGTTCACTTCCATCCTAATTGCCAGCATATGCCACCATCTTCTGTGACATACAGGAGAAGACAAGGAAGGCTGACACAGTTCCTGTCATCAAGCAAGCCACAGAAAGCTGCTCACCTGCCAGCACTGGACCAGGGCTGTTTTCTGCCTGCTACCTTGCATGAGCACGTGCAAGACCGTGGCTTACTTGGATACCCTAGCAGTAGGGGAATACGATTTCTGATGTGGAACTCCCAGGAGAACTCTGACTTGTAAAAGGAACAATTGCCCCTGTTCCTCACTCAAGGCTCTTTCTTGCTCTTCCTCCCATAGAAGTGGGATGGATTCTATCTTGTGTGAGCACGCAGAAGGCTCTCAGGGGAAGGAGACAAGGTGTAGGTTAATTCTGTACCTTGTTTGGGCTCTCTTCTTTCAGTAAGATTTTCTAGCTACTGCTACATGGGACAGTAGGTTTACCCTTATGAGTCAATTTTATGTTGTTAAAAAGGAGCTCCTTTTCCTCAGATGAGGCATAGTCCATGAAATACCTGTAAAAATCTTCACCCTCCTGTAGCAAGGAGGACACAAATTGTCCTCTTCCACAGGATTTATTTAATGCTGAAGCAGAATTATACATTGGACTTCTTTTAGATTTACTCACATTTCATCCTTTTCTTCGTTTTAATTTTGTGTGAACTTTCCCACCAAGTTTAAATTTACTTTCACTCTAGGTACTGAAACTCTTTTGACTCCAGAGTGGTTAGACTCTGACTCAAATGAGAATTCACATCCTACACAGTAAGTAATCCATGGGAAAAAATATGCCAATACGTATCTTCAGCTCTTTATTTATGAGCAATGAACTATATGGGAAGCTAGTAGAGATTAACAGAAAAAGGCAGAAATGGCATTAGTCCCAATATAGAGAAAACTGATCTAAATTAATTTTGGCAGAGTGAAGTCTGCTTTCAAATTTATTTGTCTTACCACATTAACACTTTAATAGTGACAGCCTACAGGTTTATTTTTAGGTACTAATACATTAAAATATGTGATGAAAGTAGAGAAAGAAGTTACTGAAGTTGTTTTCTCTAATGACATTAGAGCACTTTCCCCAACTCTGTGCTGGAAAACCATTCAAAACAGTGCATACATCTGTACGGCAAAAACACCTGCAACAAAAATTGTGATGCTTTTAAAAAGTGCTAAACAACCCATGTTAATACCAAGACTGCTATGTGGTGTAGCAGCTTGACACTTCTCAAAACTAGACCATTAATTTAAATGCCTAAAACCACATTTTTCTCACTGAAAGGAAGAGGTTCACAATTTAAAGTAGCTGTTCTTGGTACAGTAGGCAGCTGAAAGAGGACAGTAACTTGCTTCACCAGACCTGAACAGCATGGGCACAAGTCCATGCTCCCCTTGAAGTACATGTTTTTTACGTGATGCAGTGGTGGGGACAGAGTTAATTTCAGCCAGACTTTATAAGAGCAAGGCAAGAAGGAGCTGTCAGACACAAACCCAGCAAAATAAGGCAATCTCAGTAACACCATGAGTAGAATGGTGGTGGTGATTTTGCTTTTCACAACCCTTTAGCATTACACTTAATGATGCACTTTTACTATTGTGTTCTACTAGATCTCTTTCAAGGATGAGTAATTTGTTAAATCACACCTACTGAACTTCTTTCAGTATTTACCAAAAAACTGTCTACAGGAATGTATGGATAGGTTTCCTGTCCATACTGCACACATTATTAGAAGTAGCATAAAGTTAGAATGAAGGTACATTAATAGAAGCTCATAGAATGGAAAACTTGTCTGAGAGAGATTTTTAAACTGAAGCTTTAGTAATGCCTGACCCAAAACTGCTTTTTTTAAGTACCCAAGGCTGTATTCAACATCACCTTATCTACAGAATCTTTAGTGAAAAAAATGAAAATCACAATTCATGCCATGTTATAGCTAGATTACTCTATAAACTAGATTTCCATCTCATACCACAAACTTATCTCTCATGGAAACATTGTAGGAAATGGTGTAGTAACAGCAAAAATGTTAAGCCATATTTGATAGGAAATTCAAAATTGAAAGCTGTAGAAATTTCCAGGTATTTTGAAACAGCAATAAACAGATGGCTAGGTAAAAGCTGTGTATTTAGTTTTCACCCCTCTCTTACTGTAAGAGTAGATTTTAGGAATGTAATTACCTACTTAATAACCTGAACATTAAGTTAAACACTGTCGCCCTGATTTTCCAACCTTCTGATGTTTTCATTTCTGTGATGGAGTTTCTCACGCTGGTTTCATGTAAGCACAACACATGTTTTGCTAACTTTTTGCTTTTCATTCCTTTCTCCTGAGCTGAGAAGGTTTAATAGATCTTTTCATTGACCAGTGTAGTTGGAGAGTGGCAACCCCATTCTCCAATCCATGGTCGTTCCCAAAACTCTATATAACACAAAAATATAAATAAAACTTATTTCTTCAGTCTTTTCCCTACCTAGAGAGAGTAGTGTCTGTGTGTTCTTGTCGTGCTCTACTATGACAAAGCACAGCCATCAGCACCAGGAGATGAACTGTGCTTACACCAGCCCTTCCTAGGCTCTGCATAAAACTGATTACATCCAAACTAAAACCAGTCAGGGCAATGGATTCCATTAAAATCAAGTTCTCACCTTTACAAGTCATGCTTTCATGTACACTTTTATCTTATGTAAGCTACCACTGTTTCCAGAAGGAACTGTCCAACCTTCCCCCTCCAATCCTTGCACAGCCAGTGCGCACACTGCCATGCAACGAACCTGACACAGGAGCTGAGTCCAATCCAAAAGTCTGGTCTTGAACTACGTGATTTTGGAAACAAAGAAAACCAACCAAACAAATGTGTTTCATTTTGGTATTTTGTGATGGACACAGTTATATGTTTTAGTTTAAAAACCCTTTTTCAGTTTTCTGGTTTTTTTCTGCATTTTACATAAATTGAACATGTATCATTTGTCCCAAACATGTTTTTCTTTACAACTATGTGTACCAAAGACTTCAGTGTTATCAGAGTTACACCAGAATTTCAAAATTCTTCACCAAATCGAATCTCTCATGTAGGCAGTCTTATAAATACACAGAAGCAGCAACAGAACATACCATAAAAGGGGAGAAAAAGGTTATCTGTACCTATTAATTGTCAAGTGGTTTAAACACATGGTGGACATAATATGTTAGAACTTCAGCTGGTGGTTTCATCTCTAGCTATAAATTTAGGAGCAATTTAGTCATTCTTTCAGTGGCACAGTTCCCTATCTGTGAAATGCTTCACTACTACAGTGAAACAGAAAGTAACTCATAATTTTACATGAGAGCGTCTGATACTACAATAACCTCCTGAATAAAACACACAAAGCCAAATATTCAAAATGAAGGCCATGTAAGATAACAAACTACCACTATTTCAAGCAAAAACAACCAAATAATTCAGACCACAATTTCCTTGCTTTTTCAGAACTGCTGCTGTTAACAATCACAGTGCTAAAGTACAGAAGGCAGAACGTAAGTCCACTGCATGAACAGGAGATGAAAACTTTGCTGGCAGAATTAATCTTAATTAATTAGATAACACCTGTATGTTCAGGTGTTATCTAGTTGCAATATGCTGCAGAATTAGATCTCATTATTAGTTCTCATGCACAACCTTATCGTCATTGTCCTTCACTGCCAATGAGAGTTAAGAACGTATTTGAATGAAGAAGTATTTCAGGACTGATATGATGTCCTTGTTTAGCCTCAGGGAAAGAAAAAAAGCAGGGTGAGAAAAATACTGAAGAGGAAAATATCTTTTTTCAGGACAACCAAGCACTGCTTCTATGTAAAGCATGTCAAATGACATATAAAATGAAAACAACTTCAGGGCAGCATGAATTTTTATCTGAAAGATGACAGATCAGCAGATCTGTTCAGTTTGCATGGTTTCTGGAGGAACAGTATTTCATACAGGATCAGAAAAAGGAAAGCAGAAATTCTTTTAAAATGGAGAACTCCACATGCTCACAATTTAATATCTGTTTTAGATCCTGCAGGAAAAAAAAACATTAAAAATATACTAATTTTTAATTTTTCTTCTAGATATAGTTAAAGGAGAGTAAATCTTGCACAGTCACAGCACCTGACTGAACACCTCTTTTTATAAGAAATCAACCTACTTATTGCTTTCTGACAGTGAAATAAAAAAATATAAAATTGATAAACAATCTGCCCTCTATTTAGTGCCCACATTATACACAAAGACATGCTTTTACTAATAAATTGCTAATTACAACCTTCCCGAAACAGGTCACATCTCTGCAGTGACAAACAAATTTAATAATTTGGAAGCACGAACACAATGCATTAAGGAATGCTGTCTAAAAGGATTGTCTGAACTACTACTACTTTACTATGGGATTACAAGTTAACTCCACATAAGCAATAATAAATGTACTCTGTATCAGGCTTATCTATTTGGATGGATCTGCAGCATGCTTATGTACTACCTTAATATTTCAAAACTGCAGGAAGAGGCTGTGCAATCAATCCAAGCAACAAGAGAAAAATCAGATAAAGTCTGAGAAGCTGGTCTCAAGGAAAAAAATCTCACACTATATAAACTTGGCAGTTTGAAGAAAAAAAAGCGAGAAATAAACATTAGGTCCTCAAAATAACTGAAATAATACTGGTACACTGACTTCCATGGACTTACCCCAATGTACTGTAAATCTAGCTCTAGGTTTATAAATTAAGATCACTGAAAAATGAACATAATCGGCACTAGACACAACTACAGCATGCTTAGGAAAACCCAGAGAGATATTTAATTTGCTAGTGTTGTCATTAGCCAAAGAATCCTGCTTCTGAAACAGATTGCCTTCTTTCAAGGACTTCTGCTCTTCCATGTAACCACTGTGGCTAAACCAAGGCTGTATTAGACACTGACCTAAAAAAAAAAATATTTAAAGGAAACAAAGCGTGAAAAATTCTTAGTTCCAGACATGGCTAATAATGACTACTTAAGTACTGTAATCTTCCTTACACACCACTTCTACTCTTATTCATTCAGACCTTTTCTTGGTTTGGACACCCATTCAGTGAACATCCACTCCTCTGCCCATTACTCTAATGCTTGTGCTCCTGTGGACTGGAAAAAAAAGTCATTGGGCTGAGCATCTGAAGCAACTGAACAAAGCCTATTGGCTGATGAGTCCATGACCATGATCTAAAAGAGGCTATATTATTCCAGGACAGCTCCTGAGTACAATAATCAAAAAATGGTATTACCGCTCAGAAAGTGCACAGCTGCAGCAGTGTCAGCAAGAAAAAGCTCATACCCAAAGGCCAAAAGAAGGTCCTAGGATGACCTTGTGCTCTCCTAAACTGTTACCATGTATGAATCACTGCTGTTGACCCTGTACTGGAGACTTGCCCAAGTGCTGCTGCACACCTTGCAGTGTACCTGCTGCTCCACGAGAACCTCCTGGAAGAAGAAACCACTCATGAACCTTTGATGTAAGGAGCTGAAGTTTTGTTCTGAATACCTTTCATTTTACACACTTTATATGCATGAGAGCTTACTGCCGTAAGCCTGCCACTCAGTACGCCACTGTACGCCAGGAATACTGCAAAACAACTTCCTAAATCACAATACAAACAAGGAGGAAACACAGAGAACGAGAAACCCTTCTCTAAAAGGATGCTTTTTAAATGTGCTTAAAATGTGAAAAGGAAAGTGGAATTTGAGTGCACTCTAAGTAACAACCCACTTCCACCAATTTCTGTAAGCATCACGATTGTTTCTCAATTGTGTTTTAATCATCAAGGTCCTGAGACTGGTTTTCAGTCATCAATTTCCTATGCAAATGCTGACCCCTGTTAAAATTCAAGGCTGGGGAACGTAAGGCCCTCTTCCGTTTCTCATGTAGAAGTGCCAACATTTTGTTTCAACATTGATAAACCAGTTTGTTTGCCATCAGTTATTCCCTTACGCTTTTCACTTTATTCACCTCAGAAAATGGCAACAATAGACAGGTTTAACTTCCTGCTTTCTTGCTATGATATTTGGTTTAGAGAACAGCTCAAAGTAACTTTTAAATTCAATCATTTTAGTTAAATGATAAATGGTGTCTCTGTTAAATAGCTTTTACTGTATTGATTCAAAAGAATCTACTCCACAGTAGGTACTGTAAAGAAAAGCACACCTTTATTGACACCAAGAGAACATGCAGGGGTTAGCACCTCCATATGCATGTCTGACTGTGGTTCATTTTACACAGGCTTTTATACTTCTCCAATTCTGGCATCCGCCCTTTTTTGTTTGCTTATCTACAGTTTTAGGGGCTGGGATTTTACGTAACTTGTGGTTTCATTATTTTAGGGCTACAAACATGGTAGACAGTTCCTATCATAGTCATCACATTCATCTAACTGGTACTATGCTTTGCTATGACTGTGCTTTATTGATTACATTCTTCTTTTTTCTATCTAGTAAAACAAAACTTATGACTTTGCATTTTCCTAGCCTTTCATGACAGTTAACATGCCTCTCTCACCACCTTAGCCCACCAAGGCTAGGCCCTGCTTGCAGAAGTTATGATAGTTAAACACGGCAGTCACACCTTCAAGGTTTTGTGAATTCACACCTAAGCTAAGGTGCTTATGTCAAGTGAGGCCTGTGTTTCAGTATCAATCCTTTCAAAACTGTCTTAAAACCACACCAAAACAAAGCACGTATTAAAACACTGAAGGCAAAAGTATATTATGAGCAACCTAAAAATATACTGGTTCTCAGCTACTGGGTGAAATATTCTACTTCACTGAAAATGACAGAAGTTGTCCTTTCCTTTAGTAGGAAGTGGTAGGGTAGTGAGGTGGGAAAACATTTTTCTGAGCAACCCTGGAACCTGGGGACCATCTGGGCGTCTAGTCCTACAGCCAGATCCCAAAGCATGCACAGAGGGAGCATCGATGGCTGTGGGAGTGCTGCCTCCACTGACAGGTTCACTTGCAAAGAATATGAAAGAATGCAGTACTTTAACGTGATGAATCCTGCAAAAGAAAAATAACTGACAAAGACACCAGAGAAACTGAATTGTTAAAAAAAAGGAACCAAAAAATAAATGCACAACCTCCTGCTACATAAAATTTTAAAAATCTAGCTAAAAGAGACCAACTTACCATTTACTTTTAGAACCTTATTAAGTAAATGATAACTAACAATCATGGAAAGCAGAAGAATGTGTTCAAGTTTCTACATGTATTTCCTTTTGAAAAATGACAAGCACAACAAAAAAATGCTGAAATATATTTTGGAAACATGTACAGGTACAATCCAATTTATAACCACAAGCCTGGATCCACTTAAAAATAATATTTAAACATTCAATACAACATTTTTTTAGCCTTCTAAGTTATACTGACATTTCATTTAACGTCTCAGGAATTTGATTTGGTCAACTGCAGACAGCCTTGCAGCTGCCATGGGACCAAATATGGCTCGCATGCATTGAAGTAAGCTGCTGATGTGAAATTTGGCCTGTTTGTTGTTACCATCTTAACTTTTCCCATTTTTTTAAACATGAATTAACTTTACACCACACATTGATGTATTTGCAATGTTCCTGTTAGATTTACATAGGGCAGGAATTCTACGTCTCTACAAAAATTGAGAAAAAAAAGACAAAAAGCTTCACAGAGCAGGACCCTGAGGAAGGAGCCTCTGACGACTAGGATCACCTTTCTCATCACCTCCCTCCACACTTCTTCCTCAGTTTACGTTTGCACGAAGGCTGATAATTGAATCATCCTTGCAAAAGATAAGGAAACAAAAAAACCTGCCACGTTATTGAACCACTGCGTTTTACTGCCACCAGGAAATGGAGTCATTACTGTAAAAAAAGTACCTTTTGGAGCCTCCGATATAGGTGAAGGTAAAGGTGGAGTCTGAGTACCTGAAATCTGAAAGACAAAGACCTGCTTTATTACAACTTGCCTTTATTTTGGCTGAAGTAGCCGAGGCTTTACTCGGAGCAGCATTCAGCTCCCGACACGGGGGCTGTGGAAGGGGAGTCGGGGTGAGCCAGAGGAAATGCAGCATCTCCCCCCAGCCCCTCGCAACAAGTGCCCGGTGCTATGGCAACGGCAGGGAATTCCATTGCCACACACGGCAACAGGCAGCCGACAGCCGGGCTCCTGCGACGGCTCATCGCGACCGGCACCGCCGGGGCGCCGCGAATCCCCAGGGGAGGGCGGCGGGGGCTGCTGGCACGGACAGGGCCCCGCTTGCGGCTGGGTGTGCCACCGCCCGGGGGCCGGGGACCAGGGCAGGCGCCGAGGGCGGTGGCAGCCTTGCAGCGAAAACCCCCGAGCTGCGCCCGGCCGCGGGCTCGCACCCAGCGCTGCCGGTACTGCGTGCGGCCACGGCTACGCTCCCCGGCTCGGAATGCCGCCCCCCCAACCCGCCCGCCCCTTTCCCGGCCGGCGCCCGGTCTCCTCTGCCCTCATATGCCCTCGGAAGGNACCCTCCCCTCGCTCCCGGCCCGGCACGTACGGCCCCCGCCGGCTCCCCCGGCGGAGGCGGCGCGGGGGGAGGAAGAGGCGGATGCTCAGAGCCGTACGGGCGCCCCGGGAGGCGGCGGCGGGCGCGATGGTCCCGGCCCCGCCGCCAGCGCTCGCCTCCGCCCGCCCGGGCCCCAGGCACAGGCTGTCGCNCGGCCCCGCGGCCGGGAACGGCGGCGAAGGGCACGGGCACGGCGGGAGCGCGGTCCGGGGCGGCGCGGCGGCGGCGACGGGAGCCTCCGCGCCGCCGACCTGGCGCCCGGGGACAAACTCACCTGCAAACAGGCAGTCCTTCTCCGCCTTGCACTTTTGGATCACAACGTCAATATCCTTCTGAATCCTCTCTTGTCTTGAACACATCCCCATGAAATAAATCCCAGGGGAAAAAAATAGCAGCCTTTATTTCCACCCCACCCCACCCCCCGCGCTGCCAGGGTTTTTTTAAGATTCAGCCCGAAAGAAGGAGCCCGGGGCTGACGAGCAGGAGCCTCCCCGGCG
>VXAX01000609.1:115282-131889 GCA_013399835.1 Leptocoma aspasia | reverse complement strand
TGCCCCCGGCGGGAATGCCGACCCGTGCTGCCCTTCCCGGGAGCGGCGGGGCTGCGCTGCCGGGGCTGCGGCGCTCCCACCGCCGGCCCCCTCGCTTCTTCCGCGGCGGCTGCGCTCCTGGCCGGCACCGCGGGCAGGGCTGTGCCCGGCCGCTCCCGGACAGGACAGCCCGGCAGCCCACCCTTGGCCGAGTGCCCTCCCCTGCCAGCCTCCCCCTCCGACCTGTCGACGGGTGTGCGTGGCCATGGAAACGGTAAAAGGAGGATCTCTGTGACCACCGTGTTCTTAATTGCGGTCCTCTCCCTTCATTCTCCAGCAAAACTGTCTCGCAGACCTAAGGGCTTCAGGAGAGGGCTCGGGCAGTCCAGTGCCTAGCCGTGGGCGCTCATCCAAGTTACACGCTTGGGGCTCTAGTCCAGAACAAGTAATGACCATAATATAACTTGGTAGGAATCATCCAGTCTGCAAAAACAGGTATTCTTTCACTCCAGTGCAATGCTTATCATTAATAAAACCAGGTCTGAAAATAGTAGAAACATTTGATATAACATTGAAAGAATATTCACAAAATTCAGGTTTTATGTGTTCACCCTGCTCTAAACAGCTCCTATGGATTATTCATTATTCAGCTCAGTCATTCTAGTGGGTGGGATTTTCTTTTTCATTTAGGAAGTCTGTATTAGTCATGTATTATTGGTTTCAAACACAGAAGACACAGTATTTTTATGAAAAATTAACTCCATATTTTTTTCTATCTGTAGGAGGAAATAGAAGGGAACTTTAAATCTATCACATGATAGGACTTTCTGCCTTTAAAAAAAAATAATTTATCTTGAAGGGAGACTTCCAGATGAGTTTTCAGTTTGGAAACTGTACAAGATTGCTTTTCGTATGAGTCTGTCCTTGGATAAAACTACATACAGTTAGGAATAGATTTTTTTTACCATAAAAGCTTATACTTTTTTCCTTCTGCTTTGATAGCAGGGAGTACCAGGCTAAGGCTTTTCAGTAGAATATTTATATGAGGAAGTTGTACTGGAACCCATGGCAGGAGGTTTGGAGCCACATGATCTTCAAGGTTCCTTCTAAGCCAAACCATTCTATGGTTCTATGATTTTACTCAGCGAGACTTTTCCAAGGCATAAAGAAATTGCAAAATTTCTATAGTCCAAAATACAGTATAACATGGTAAGACACTGTCATTCTGTCAAGTGATGCAACATTGGTTAAGAAGTGCTGCTTCTTGAGGTGTTTTTCTGGCTCTTCCACCTAGAATATCAGCAGCCATGTTTGCTGCCTTCCCCTTCATCACAGTTGAAAGACTTAATCAGAACTTGATTTATTCTGGTGGGGTTTTGGTCCTGAACCTTGTAGTGAAAGGTCTTTGTTATCCCTCCCAGGTGGATCAGGAAAGGGGGAGGTTATTAGATAGTTGCAGGATATTTATGCTGACAATTCTGCTTACAGTTTATTCTAACCACGGGGTTCTTCTCAGTGTCATGTCAATTAGCACAATTCTTGATTGCCTTTTTAAGTCTCAGATTGTCTTCATAGGCTTGGTAACAGTGAATTGAAAAGTCATCCACAAACTAAAAACACTATGTTCAAGAAAGTTAGTATGTTTGGCTTTACAGCATCAACTGAATTGAACAAGAAGTCTGCAAATATAGTTATTTATTCTATCAATTTTTATTTATTGTAAGTGACTCTTAAATTCCTATTTTCTTAAGTCAATTTGGCCGTTGATTTACCTGATGACTTCAATACACTTATGGCAGCAATTGCTGATTTCAGTGAGTAAAAGCTCGATCATAGCTTGAGGTCATTCCATTTACTAAAATACTGAAAATTAGGTGTTGGAAAGTCACGGTGAATCCATAGAATTAATCCCTAAATTTGTAAAGATTGACAAAATGTTGGCATCCAGGTACCCTAAGTGTTACTGCAAATGTGTCTGTATGCATGTTCTAATCCCTCTACAGGGGATGTACCCCCTGGGCTGATTTTGGCTGGAGCAGAACACACAGCCATGAAGATACACAGACAAGAAGAAACTTCCTGGAGAGCTTTGCAAGTAATTTCATGAACAATAGGATGGTTTGCCTTGAAAGTAATTGTTATGGCTCAAGTGAATTCAGGGTATGTCTTTCCAGTTGCTTTTCAGTCTTAAAAAGTGGTTCATGTAATTTCTAGTTTTGTTCCAAGTTCAGCTCATCTCAGTTACATTGTACTGAACTGATTAAGTAAAAAAGAAACACAAATAAGTTTTATGTTTGTGCTTCTGGAAACCTGAAAATATTTACAGAGGTGTAAGTGAGGTGAAAAGAAATTAAATTAATGGAGATACATTATTAGAAAATTTATGTGAGAAGACTGGCCCAAAATGTAACATGGGAGAATAAAAGAGAAACAACACAGTGAATGTGTTTCAGTAATGTGTGAACAGTGACTGAGAGGAAATGCATAGGTCAGACAATTTCTGCTCATAAATGGGTTCTGCCTTTTTTAGACTAAGCAGTTTTCTTTCATTTCATGCCAGAAATAACCCCCTTCCCACCTAATTAGTAAAGCTGCTAGAAATATTTCAGTAAGCATCAGGACACCCTGTTCTCTCACCAAGTCACTTCTTTATATATTTTTCTAAACATGTTCATATGACACATAAACACACACTACAAGTCTTAAGAAAAACGCAAAAGAAAACCAAACTTGAAAGCTTGCCATTGTAGGAATATACATATACAGTTATTGTAGGAATATACATATACGACTTAGGGCAATGGTATTTGGCATCTGTCTAGTATCTCTAGTGTGGGAGAGCGTTCAAAAGGGCAGAAGGTAGAAAAATAATCCAAAACCACAAAATGGCTATCAACACTCCAAAAGAGCAACAAAAATCTTTCTCCACTTTTATATGCTCCAAATAAAGCTCTAATACAAACCAAACCAAACCTCTAATCTTTCTCCAAGGTCCAGGACTATCTGCCAGTAACCACTAGAGAGAAACTTAGAGGTGTCTGAAGACAGTGACCTCCGAGGGTAGAACATTTAAATGATCAACGCCACTCCACTCTTAAGGCATAAAACACAATGCTACCCTTCCAGCAAGCTTATTTAAAATGACACGGTAATTTCTAAAGCAAGCTGTCCATGGGACAGCAGTGTGCCGTTGTGGCCCACAAGGTCAGTGGTATCCTGGGGTGCATTAGGAAGGGCACAAACAGCAGGTGGAGGGAGGTGATCCTGCCCCTCTGCTCCGCCCTGGTGAGGCACACCTGGAGTGCCGTGCTCAGTTCAGGGCTCCTCGGGTCAAGAGAGACATGGAGCCCGTGCAGCACATCCAGCTCAGGGCTACAAAGTCACCAAGGGGTAACTTTTGAAGACAGGCTGCTGGGCCTGTTCAGCCTTGAGAAGAGACAGCTGAGAGGGGACCTCATCAGTGTCTGTCAGTGCCTGCAGGGAGGGGTCAGAAGAGGGATCGGGCTCTGCTCAGTGGTGATGAGTAATAGGACAAGAGGCAAGGGGTAGGGACTGGTGCACAGAAGTTCCACCTGAAGGTGAGGAAGAATTTCTTTCTGATTGCCCAAAGAGGTTGTGGAGTCTCCCTCACTGGAGATATTCAGAAATCATCTGGATGCAATCCTGTATCATGTGGTCTAGGATGGCCCTGCTTGGGCAGGGAGGACCAGATGATTTGCTATGGGCCCTTCCAGCCTGACCCATTCTCTGATTCTGTGATTAGCCTGAAAACACAGCACTAAGGTGTGAGAGATGTAGGAGCAATACTTACCTGTTCACGCTAACAGAGAAGTGATACGTGTCATAAAAACATCTTTGGTATAATTTTCACTAGCCATCCATTATTAGCAACTACATTCTAATATTCTGATGTAATAGTCAAGTAAAAATACTCAGAGATTATGTAATTTTCTTTAAGCCTGTATGGGTTGTAAGAGAGACACAAATTCAGCTGTGCTTAATACTGTTATTGCTGTCCATCCAAGTAGTCAATGGCACACTATGTATATATAATCCTTGGTGATGTTTTCCTGGTGAAGCCAGAAATATATTGACTTCTTTGGGTCATCATTGCAAGTCTGTGATTACTTGGCTTAAAACCCACTAACACGGTGAACTTAACACGATTTCAGACTGTATTTCACTGTAAGTAAAGCATCTTTGCTGACTTTTTGGAGTGAGCTAGCACTGGTCCTCTGATAAAAGTCCTCTCATTTAAAAAAAAAAAAGTAGAAATGGAATTAATAACATGACCTAAAATACTTTTTTATTCTTAATAAAAACTTCAAATATTTTTGATTTTAAAAAATAATGTCTTCAATTACAATATGAAACAATACCTTATATATATATCAGCTGTCCAACCCTCAGTAAGTTTTTAAAAATTATTTTAAGCTGTCTCATAGCCTAGAGAGCATAAAAACTCTCACATTACTTTTTTAAAATTTTAATAGTAATGGAGTAAAAGCATTGAAGTGATAGAGGACCAAGCCTTATTTTTTTCAATTCAGTGTTGAAATTTCCAAAGCAACCGTATTTATTTTTAATTTTAAAAAGCGTGCGTATTAAACAGCAGCAGTAGTCACCTCAGAAAAAACTTAAACGTGTACAGGTGCTGCACACAGATGTAGTGTGGATTGCTATGAATTGCTATGACAATGATCTCTAACTTTCCACTTAAGTGAGTGCTTGTCCTTCCAGATGGCACCGAGGCCAACAGTAGCTAAACCTATGGCTGCTGGCATGATAAATGCTCCTAGCAATGTTCAGTAAGGCATGCAATTAGAGTCCCAAATGACACCACATTTCATTGTAACTCTTAGTATTATACTTTGTAATGATGGTTTTAACTTGTATTTGTTTTTCCTCCTTCACTAGGATCAGCTCAGCTTTCAGTCTTTGCTTGTTTGCCTCACTTCCCCTGTTTATTTTTCCTTTCCTCACTAACTCTTTCAGAATTAAGACTTTTTTTCCTAGTACATCTCATTATTCCCTCTTTTCAACTCTGTGTATCCCATCCATTCAGTACCCTTCTTGCAGCTCATTCTTGGTATCTCACTTCATAAGCAGTTCAAGTAATGTAGGGCTGAAATGGAACTTCCTTTACAGAATCTGGAATTTTAAAAGAAAGGCAAGGAGGAATATTTCCTCCTTATATACACGACTTTGTGATGTCAGTCACAAACAAGTGCAGAGGGAAACCCTAAAGTCCCTGCCAGTTTTTAAACTGAGTTTCCTCTTTCCAGTAACCTTGCTATTTCCACAAGCTGTGGGCATTCCTGGCTGCACAATGGCCATGCTCTCTGGTGGAAGTGATGGGGCCTCAATTTTCCATTACTCTGCAGCAGGGTTGGTAGCACATTTCTTCAGAATTTGAGAGCCCTGAGTGTATAATAGAATGCCATTAAGTTGAGCTTACTATGCCTCGTATCAGTTACAGCCTAAGGCCAAGCAGTGATCAGTGCTGAAGGTCCACCCTCCTGCCTGAGCATAACAAAGCCTTACCATCAGTCTGAGGCACTGTCTCCAAGGGTGCAGATAAGCACCCTAAGCCCAGGGGATAGGCAGAATTTCAGCTCCCTTCCTTACTTGCCCACAGGTTGTTCATCTTTACAACTCTTCTAAATAACCTTCCCAAGAGCTTTACTGCTCCCAGTCACTTCAAGGGAGAACCTGCATGGCTTTGCTATGCACACAGAATAGCTAAATGTATGACCCTGAGACATGTACACACTGCTCCCAGTTCACACTTGGTCCCAGAAATTTAGTGAATGGCTCAAGGGTACACAATTCCTGAAATTTGTACTATTTACGATGTCATTAAGCACAGCTGAAACTTACTACATGGTAAATTTCTCAATTCCTGAGTAAACACATGGTTAAAAAGCCTTGAAACAAAACTACTCTGTTCTGTTATCCAGATTGCAATTTCTTAATAGGAAGAAAGCTATGCCAGAAAATACTCAACTACAAAATACTTACCTTGCAAAAAAAATAATCAGTTTAGTCTATTTTCTGCTGTAGTAAATATCATGCACCAGATCACCACCTATTATCAGGTACAATGCTTTCCTCCTGTAACAACCTCCATAGCAGCCAACCTGTGCCTGATCTTAACTAAGAATCTGTAACTCCAAATTAAAAGGGATGGTCAAGTATTTCCTGTTTAGATGGAATTGATAGGGTGGGAAGCATTCAGCACGTTGCAAGATTAACCCTTAGAAACTGAGGACTAATTCTATCAGTAGAGCATGTCTCATTTGCACTGCAGGCTGTGTGGTACTCATCTCTGACAAAGCTCTAAACAAGAGGCTGAAGAAGAGGGAAGATTAGCCTCTGTGCTGCTGCAGCTATACTCTTTCCTGTACCCAAGCAAAGTCATATAGTGTTTGCTCAACCACTGTGGCACAGCCCTGCTTAACTTCACAGACATAATTAGATTTGGGTGCCTGCATTTGTTCCCTTCAGAACATCGGAACCGGGAGTTAATGCGATGTTCAGTCAGTCTCCTTAAACCAAGGCTCTCTTTAATCTTAAGGAACTAAACATAAAAGAAAGTGACATTTACAAAAATTAATGAGCGTATGCAACTGTCTCATCTAACTCTTACCAAAAGCATCCCAAGCTGGTATACAACAGCCAACTTTCAGGCTCCATAAGGGTGTCTTCCTTGGTCACTTTCCCACAGTCTTCCATCCAGTGCCTCAACAGCTAAGGGTTTTATCTTCTTAACTGTTTACAGGCCATCTTTTATGATTGTTTCTCATCTGGTAGAACAGCTGTGTCACATGGCAGGAGCTAGAGTAGCTTTTTCTCATTTAAAAATGATAGCTCAGCCATTGTATGTAACACTAAAATCATGGAAGAGAGTGCACTGTGTGGGGCTTTGCTTATTTCTGTAGCTGTCAGGAAACATAGCCAAACACGTAAAGTATTCATCACATTGACCATGTCTTTTCGTAGTTGTGCAGACAATTTGTTTGCAAGCCATGCTCATGATTTCCACAAGTGTATTAAGTATAAAAGGAAGTGTGCAATATTTAAAACCAAAAGATCTGTCCCTAGGAAATGTACAATTTGGCAGGGGAAAGAGAAGAAGGGGAGGTAAAACCCAAAATTAATAAAAATTTAAGAAATAACTGGAAGAAAATGAGTGAGATGGCTTTTACTTGGAAGAGAATAAATATTTAGGTAATTTGGGTTTTTTAAAGGACATAATGTCAGTATTTTTGCTTCTTATTAAATAAAATAACATCTATGGGTATTAACTATTAATGAAGACCTTGCTTTTGCAAAGCATATCTAAGCTTTCAATATGAGTAGTCCCACTGATTGGGACAAGTCCCACTTGTCCCAGGCAAGACAACTTATGAATTAAAATTAAAATTAAATTATTAATTACTTTTTTAACACAAGTTGTAGTTGTGCCATATCCATACTTTGTTGGGGTTTAAGTGTATAAAAAAAAGGTGGCATTTCCTGTAAATCTAGTGATGCTTTGCCTGTTCCAGTAATATTATATATAGATCTATCTATCTATGTAATTTAAATCTATCTATCTATCTATGTAATTTAAATTATTACTAAAAGCAAGTCTTCATAAATACAATATATTCTTGAAAAGGATTCCAAAATAATTCAGTGTTTATTGTAAAGATTCATCAATATCTTTGGAAAGGAAGTTGGGATATGAAGGACAGGGGTGCTGGTGGGTGAGAGGCTGCACATGCCCCAGCCATGGCACTCACAGCCCAGAGAGCCAAATGTGTCCTGGGCTGCACCCAGAGCCCCGTGGGCAGCAGGGGAGGGAGGGGATTCTGCCCCTCTGCTCTGCTCTGCTGAGACCCACCTGGATCACTGCTTCCAGAGCTGGGGTCCCACCACAGGAATAACATGGACCTGTTGGAGCCAGTCCAGAGGAGGAACACAAAGATGGTTGAAAAGTTTGAGCTCCTTTCTTATGAGGAAGAGTTGGATATATTCAGCCTGAAGATGAGAAGATGACTTAGTTGTGTCTTTCTAGTACCTGAAGAGAGCCTACAAGAAAGAAGGAGAGAGACTACTTAGAGGAGCATGTAGTGACAGGAAAAAGGGAGTAGGTTTATGTTAGATTTTAGGAAGAAATTGTTTACTGTGAGGGTGGTGAAGCACTGGCACAGGTTGCCAAGTGAAGCTGTGGATGCCCCATCCTTGAAAGCGTTGAAGGCCAGGCTGGATGGGGCTCTGAGCTTCGTGGCCTAGTGAAAGATGTCCCTCAGCAGGCAGATTGGAACTAGGTGAACGTTAAGGTCCAACCCAAACCATTCTATGATTCTGGTTCTATGGCACGACCACTAATGATGCAAAGCCCACAGCAGTGTATGGGTGTAGCAGCCACAGTACTATCTACCTTCTCCCTTCCCTGATACACAAAACATGCAGTAAGACCGCAATTATATCCTAAAAATAAAAATACACTCTTGTAGGCAGTTTCTCTACCTTAGCTCAGAGAGAGGGGTGTCATATTAATTCAAAACCACAAAAGTGTTGAGGAAAAACATGCAAAAAAAGTTTCTGAATTGTGTGGTTTTCAGATCTTCTATGTGACCTTTTAAGCTTTCTTTTTCTTTCTCAGTTCTGCTTTGATTCTTTCTCTGAAATGAGATCTAGGCTGCCAGCAGTGAAGTAACCCATTTTACAAATCCTGTTGTTGCTCCATCTATTTTGGTTGAACTTTGTCTTTACTTTGTCCCATCTAAAACCCATAAGCACTAATTAAATATATTATAAAATGTAGATGAGCTGTCTTGTGACTGATAAAGTTGTTTTACAAAGATTACAGTGTGTTTATACTAATGCTTGTGTAGAATAAGACCAATTTCTTGTAACATTCACAACAGAAAGTATATAGCTGTCTGAATAGACTAACGCAATTTTACTATTCTTGCTATGTGGGAGTAGTATAGAAAAGTAGCCACAATTGATACTAGGTCATTATTAATGATTTCCAGGTGTAAACTTCAGTTGTTTTATATTTTTATATAGCATTTTTTGTTTGATGTTTTCTTTTTCTTTCAAATCTTGAAAACATATACATTTGTAAAATATTTCAAGGGTGAAAATAATCAATTGATAATGTGTCAGCAAATTTTCTTTATGCATTTGCATGCACCTGTATTAATTACTAATATGCTCATCATTGTCTTTATTTTTATATATGCTGTATGAGGTCTGGTGTGCAAAACATAAAATGTTACATAAGGAGATTTACCTTAGTTTTCTTGTCTTTGTAATTTTTTTAATGCCACTATGGACATTTCTATACTATCAGCTCTTTTTTTTCTTTCTTATTAAATTAGTTTTTCATCTTCCTACTTAATCTGAATTCTGTAAACTACACAGATGCAGCTCTCGGCACAGTATTTCATACTGAGAAGAGAATGCTAAAGGAGAAATACAGATGGATAAACTTCTAAAATACTCAGGTCTGATTTATGCATTTCATTAAGTATGGTCACAAGAGCAGAGCTGAGTAAATAGTAGGAAAAAATCTTCATGGAGACATTTATAAATTCCTCCCTTGAATATAATCCTACCCCTTATACTTGCTTACCTTAGAAAATATGCAGCAGGATTGTTGTATTGGATGATATCAGTAGGCAGATGTGATAATTTTGGTACCAGTATTAGCATACAAAGACATGGAAGGACACAGTATTATGTAACAAAATCACAAAAAATACCATCAATAAATTATTAAAATATTAATATAGCAAATATTAACATATTAAAATATTAATATATAAAATATTAATATATTAAAATATTAGAGTGATCTATTTTCAAGCAATATAGTACTCAAGTATAGCATAGATGTCCACAGAGAGGTGTTTAAATGAAGAAGTGATACATATATTCATCAAAATGGCAGGGCAATGGTTTTTTGTATTCTGAGGTCATTTCATCTGAGACTTTTGCTGTTGAATCAACAAAAAAGGAAAATCGTATTTGGTTTTCATCAAGCTAAACTTATTTTTGTCAACTCTTCTTGAGATTGAAATAGGACATAGAGAAGTTCTGGTCCATTGAACAAAAAATGGATCTTTTAAGCCTGAAACAGAAAGTTTTGTTTTGGGACACTCATTTGAGCAAAAACTAAAGCTCATAAAATTGCCCTATGAAGAAACATCATTTTATTCAGGATTACAAGGCCTGAGTAGACCTCATGTCAATGTCTCACATTTATGGAATGCCTGTTGACATGTATGTAAATATTTTACAGAAGGTGAAACAGCTTCAAGAAAGGACGCCCACTCTAGAAAACTCCGTCGGCTCCTAGCTAGAATGCTTGGCAGAAGCCAGGTTTGGTTTTTTTTCTGCCTTGATTGGAACAGAGAAGTGAGGAACCTTCAGCTCCACTGTTTGAAATCCTTCAGGAGGACCCCAGGCCCTTGCTCAATGTTTTGGTTTAGACAAAGAGAGTCAACTTTACAAGCACAGAGCAAACACACTCATCTGAGAGCTGTGTATTTATGGCACTCTTTTCAGGACCATAGGATCTGTCTCCTGAAGAGGAAGGAACTAAGTTCTACTTTCCCATATGTGGAGTGAATGCACAAGCCACATTATTCAATGAAGGAGAAGATTATGTTCTACTGGGGAAAAAATAACCTATTCATGCATTTAACCAGAATAAAAAATTCAAAATCTCCCTTAGAAGGCATTTCTGTTACTCAATACAAAGAGCAATTGTTCATATATTCATATATGTTCATATTCATTCACTCTGATACCGTACTGAGAAGGAATAAGTAAGAATGTCCAGGAAAATGAGGCATAATTTGAGCACCTTTGGAGTTTGGAAATCCTTAATTTTCAGAAACTTGTTGATTGACATAATCATTAGTATTCTCAAGGCCATGTTCCTTGAACTAGAACATCAAATGGGTCAAAATACGATCAATCAAAATTGCGTAAAATACAAAATTTTAAAGCATACTCTCAAGCAGGAGAACAAACACAAAAAAAAAATAAAGAGAGAAAAGGAAAAAACCAATCCAGACTAAACTTTGAATGTGAATTTTTATGTGAATGTCAACAACAGCCACTACAACATACTATAAAAGGCAGTTTCTTCCTTTCCCTTCTCACTTCCTCCCCTGAAATGATGATGAAATTTCACAGCTTCAGTTCAAGCTTCCACAGTCCACTTATCTTCTGCCTTTGCCTACGTGTACCATTTGAGCTTGTGCAAACAGTGAGCCGGTGCAGGGAATGAAACTGAAAACATAAAAAGCTATTTTGAGCAAGATCTGCTTTTGAAATGGCTTTTTGCAAAACTGTACACTGAGTAACATGCTGATTCAAGAGAGGGGACAGGACCAGAGCAAACCGCACCAGTTAGTTGTAGCTGCCCTGAGAAGTTTCCTGTATTGGTTTGGCATGGCCTGGTTTTTGGTAGCAGGGAGTCTCCAAAGACGGTTCCTGTGAGGAGCTCCTGGAAGCTTCCACCAAGTCCAGCAGAGCCAATCCCTGATGGCTCTGAAGATGGACATGCTGCTGGCCAAAACTGGGCCAATGAGAGGCTGGTAACGCCTGTGTGATGACATATTTAAGAAGAAAATCAAAACAAAGTCACAAGGTTTCAGCTTCTAGTCAGAGAAGAGGAGGAGGTGAGAACATGTGAGGGATACAACATGGAAAACACCAAGGTCAGTGGAGAAGGAGGGCAGGAGATGCTCCAGGCACTGGAGCCGAGATTCCTCTGCAGGCCATGGTGAGACCGTGGGGAAGCAGCTGTGCCCCTGCAGCCCCTGGGGATCCACGGGGGATGTGGAGATCCACCCACAGCCTGTGGGGATCCACAGGGGATGCAGAGATCCACCCACAGCCCATGGCAGAGGTGCCCATGCCAGAGCAGGTGGATGCCTGGAGGAGGCTGTGATCCAGTGGGAGACCTGTGGAGAGAGAGGGCCCAGCTTCCAGGCTGGAGCAGCTGGTCCATGGAAGACTGCATCCCGTGGAAGAGTGACCCATGCCAGCAGGGAAGGACTCATGGTGCAGCAGGTGAGGTAGGGCTGCTGCTCGTGAGAGTGGACCCATGCTGGGGAAGTTCACAGAGAACTGTTCCCATGGGAGGGACTCCATGGCCTCACAGGGGAAGGATTCCTCTCCCAGAGCAGTGGAAGAAAATCTCGGTGATGAACTGACCCAAACTCCTCTACCCTGTGTCCCTGCACTGGCAGTGGGAAGAAGGAAGGGCCTGGGGGAAATGTGTTTCAAGGGCTTATTTTACTTCTCATTATCCTCCCCTGATTCTGTTAGTAATAAATTTCACTTTGCAACTAAAGTTGAGCCTGTTTTGCCCTTGAAATATTTCTCCTGGTCTTTGTCTCACTCATGAAGCCTTCATTAATTCTTTTTCCTTTTTCCCTCCTTTGCCCAGCTGTAGCAGGGGAAGGTGAGCGAGTGACTCTTGTGGGTGCCTGGCGTTGGGCCAGTGTCAAACCACAACATTTCCCAAGTCCAAATGTCATTGTGCATACACTGACAAGAGCCAAGCAGTCTACTTACCCCATGCACAAGAACATAAACATTATGGTCTAAAATATAAACTTTCTACTGAAGTACAGAATGTCACTTCACATCAGTCCTGAAAAACACCAGCTGAGCTGTACTGCTGAAACATTTGATGGGATGACAAGGTAACTCGTCATGAATTGAGGTTTTAGAAAACAGGTGGCCACATAACATGATGCAATTGTCTCAGTTACCTCCTTAACACACAGGTGATCAGAACAGCTGGACTCTGGAGATGGGTAGGCTGCCAAGTGGGAAAGGACACAAACTACCCAGGAAGGAATGGTCCTCATAATGTAAACATCAGTCTCTATATTTCAGATAATCTGGGAACAGATCTGTGTGTTCCAGTTTATGAGGACACAGAGCCTCAAGTCAAGCCTCCTTTCAGCCTGGAATAACAAATGTCACTGTCTCACCTAAATAGGCACCAGCAGTTTTGATTATGTGAACTTCCCACTGGATGATCCATAGAAGCAAACATTATTAAGACCGCCCCTCACTTGTCTTCCTACCTACAGAGGAGTGGCAACACTATCCAATTAATTGTTTTAAACACCATTTGTGACGAACATATTTCAGAAGAAATATTGCAGGAGAAAACAGGCATAGTTACTTGCCATACAAGCATTTGATCACAAGTTCAGAAACTAAATTTCTTTAGTAGCATATGGCCCATTAAATTCTTCACATTTTAAAATTACATATTGTCCTATGGCCTTAGTACATTTTAAGAGAGTAATGTAGCATTCCTAATTCTTCAGGAATAAATTAGTGTGGAGACCTGTACGCTTGTATTCATTATTTGACTGCTGCGGTATTCAACTATAGAATTTAGTCAATTTATCTACATTATCCTGAAATATATTTAACAGTAAAGATCATTGGCATCAAGCTTCACACTGTGAGTACAAAGAATAAAGCTCTTTATGTGGCTGTGTGCAGCTTTCTCTAATTATTACATGTCTTTACTTTCTCATTTACATCCAGACATAACAGGTAGAAAAGTCTGTCCTTCATAACTTCATCCCATTACTAAAAGATTTGCTAAATCCCACCTTGCTATCTGTCTCTGAGATCATAGCAAATAATAAACATCTGAGTAAGAAGCCCTTTAATTGTATATAATCAGAACTATTCAGTTAGATATCTGAGGCCTTTTATAGTCATTATTTTTGGAAGCTAAAAATTGCTTTTGGGCTGTACATATTCTTTCAGTTCAAGGACTGCGCATCAGGTTGATTGGTACAATTTTGGTTTTTTTTGTCTTCTAAGACATGAGGGGACTTGAAGACTTTGGGAAATACGTGTTTGGGGTTCAACACAACAGGTGAACAAGAATGGAAATGTGGTAGGTACATAAACCAAGTGGACAGCAGAAGCTGGTGATTTAGTTTTAATTTAAAAGTTGCCTCACTTTTTTTTTTTTTCCCTAAGCAACTGTGCTTTTGTAGAAGAAGCTTGAGTTCTAGATGATTTCTGACAAGAAGCACTCCCCTCGTCTCTTCAACAGCATGCTGATCACTGCTATAGGTAATACCACACGACAAAAATTGTTGCAACACTCAGAGCTGGGGGCAACTGTGGGGATAGCGCTCCTGTAGACTCCCATAGCTACTCTCTCTATAGCTGCCTGTCCTACTAAAGTGCATGCCTGTGTTCTGAAACTCATTCCCCCTTTCTGACTAGTTGCAAATGTCATGGAGTACCCCAGAGCTGCCTTCACTGGGCTGGAAGTGTCCCCAGACTACCTGTTTGTTTCTGCCTGCCACACCTTCAGTTCTGTGTGTTCTGTTGCTGCTGTCTGCCAGGGTGTGAGCTCTGCACCAGTCATACAGAAGACTTGAACTCCATCGTGCAGAGATTTCCTCCAACAGTGGGAGTAGGGATGGGGGAGGGGGAACAAAAAGCAATGACAGATTTCCTTTGAAAGGCATGAAGTTCACACAGCTGAAGTAGAGAGTAAAACAAGGGCCTAGATGATGAGATTACAAAATGTCCAGGCTCGTAGAAAATACATTGGATGAATTGTTGCAGAAAGAACGTACAAATACCTTGTATGGCTACAGCCAAAATCTGTGCTTTGAGATTAAGGAAGTAAAGCCTCCTACAGACAATGGGGGACCAGATGGAGTCTGACTCTCCTCTCTTGGTGTCATAGTTTCATCCTGATATTCTAGTTCAATAGCATTTCCTTAGTAAATGTATATTATCTTTCAAAAAACAATATGATTACATATCTCAGTTTAAGAAAGCACCTGTGATAACTCCCCTCTTCCCCCTTATAGGTTCTAGATCATGTACATATCTTCCAAATACTACTTTACTATCTCATATGCACAAGAAATTTCCTCTTTCTGAATTAGATCAATGTGATCTAATAAATTAAATCAATACGATCTAAAATAACTCAGTGTTATTTTCTCTATCGAGGAAAAGAAAAACCACTCCTGAGTGCTTGAAAAAACATAAACATAATCACTTGTAGTTTAAGCAAAACCAAGTAGGTGGGTTTTTTGTAAACTACTATTTTGTGCTTAATGAAGAGCCATCTGTATATACAGACTGTAGAATACTGGGTTATAATAAGAGTTCCACTAATATTGATGAAGGACAGCATAATCAGATATGAACACTCTGTCCCCTTGCACATGCAAAACTTAGGGCTGGCAACTCTTTCTATATTTTATATAAGGTTCATGGTATATGTTGCATACAATTAAGTAACAAATTCTTAAAGAATAACTAGGTTTTAAATATATATGATGGCAAGGAGTTATAATACAAGAACATGTTGACAGAAAAAAATGGGAAAGACTGCAAGAGGTAAGACAGTCCAGAGACTAGTAAAAACATAAAAACCATAAAAACAAGCAAAGGAGATCTTGCATGCTTATTGTTTCACACCAGACACTAATTTTGCCTCTGTAGTTTATATTAATATTCTCTGATGCTTGTTCAGAAGTTCTCAGATCTAATTTATATTTAATGTTCCATTGTTTATAATGATCCATGCAGTCATGGAAAATTTCGACAAGTGGAAGCGAAAAAGGGACACTCAGTTATCCCCAGTTTCCCCTGAAGTTCCTCTTTCCTCATCCTCTTCCCATACTCCCTTTTCCCCTACACTGGGTGGGTTGGGGGTGCANTTTGTGTGTGGGTTTTTTGTTTGTTTTCTAACTAAAAAGAAAGAAACACTTCAAACTGGGGGAAACCTGTGAAATAATAAAACACTGTTTTAGAAATTAAAACTAAAGCATATGTGGATGGGGGCCATTAAAAATGGATGGAGAATCCTACTTACACAGCATGCTGAGAAGGCAGAGTTATTGAATGTCTTCTTTCCTTCTGTATTCACTGACCAGACAAGTCCCCAGGAATCTCTGGTCCAGGAGACCAGGATTGTGGTGGCGCAGATTTTTGGTTGCAGTTCAAGTCTTATTTCACACATTCCATAATTTGTTCTCAAATGGTTCATTCCTGTTGTCCCCCCAATGTTTGGTTCAACCCTACAATTGTGTCCTCCCCTTTCCCTGCCCATCATCCCTTGTACCTGCCCCTTCTTCTAAAATCCCCAATGTCAGTCACTCTAGGCCTACCCTCCTCCCTTGTCATTTATTGTAAACCGATCCTCTCCTTCCCAAACNTGTCCCCCAGACCCCAATGAGAAGACATAAAATGGTGGTCTTCTCACTCCCGGGGAAAAGACACAAGATGGTGGACACGACGTGTGCATCTCTTCCCCACAATCCCTTTTGCACCATCTCCTCCCCAGAATCCAACCCCTTCCTATTTCCCGGACCCTTCTACCCTTCAGGCTCTTCCCATTCCTTTGTGTCACCCAATTTGGCTCCACCCACATCTCCTCCCTGTGCTCCTCCCCCAGACATACCATCCCTGATCTCCACCCCCTCAGCCCCTTCAAATCACTTCGCCCATCCTAGAGGAAGATGCGCCACCAGATCCGTAAAAGTCCCCACCCACTTCCAGTTTTCCAAGCCCCTCCTTCTGGTTCCCACAGTGTCCCGGGG
>VXAX01000609.1:8628-105632 GCA_013399835.1 Leptocoma aspasia | reverse complement strand
AATTTGGGTAAATAAGCAACAAAACACACTGCAACAGTGGGGCGCCTTTAAAATAACAGTTCCTGTTAATTATCTCTTTTTACTTTGGAGAAAATGGATTTATGAATTGCCCAAATTAAAGAATGAGCCCCAAGAATTTGAACTTTTAGGTTCTTCCCCTGCTCTCTATTGTGCTCAGTTCACGTTAAGACATGATACATACCCTGATCTGTTTACTTCTGTTATCCAATATAATAGAAAATTCCAAGCTGCCCAGTGGTGCCAGTCCACCATCAAAAATGAAATGGCATCCACCGTAAGCTATTACCCGTTAGCCCTACCCAAAGGAATGTTTTTGATTTGTGGGAATCGAGCTTGGGCGGGAATCCCTTCCTGTCTGATAGGAGGCCCACGTACCATCGGCCGGTTGTCCCTGTTTTCACCCAACCAAACACAAATTTTGAGTTGGCAGACCAAATCAAATAATTCAGCTATCCAAAAAAGAAGCATGAAGGAATTAGATTAACATTGTGATTCAGAAATTATCCATTGGTCCCATCCAAAATGAGCTGCTGTCTCTGCCTTTTTGCCTTGGGTGGCAGCAGCAAAAGCACTAGGTGAATTGGGCCACCTAGAATGCTGGGTGGCGAAACAGGCGAATTTAACATCCACCGCACTAACTGACCTCCTAGCAGACAAGGAAGCCACCAGGTGGGCAATGCTACAAAATTGAGTGGCCTTAGACTTTTTATTACTAGTGCACGGGCACGGCTGTGAAGAATTCGAGGGGCTCTGTGTTTCAACCTGTCAAGCAGGAGCCAAAGCATCCACGCCTCAATCGAAAAAATGAAAAACATGATCAGCAACATCAAGGAGGAGACTGGGGACTGGTTCCAGAACATCTTCAAAGACTGGGGCCTGACCGGGTGGATGTCTTCTGTTGTCAAAGATTTTTTGATTTGTTCTTATTATCCTTTGTATTTCCTTTGCTGTTAGCATTGTGAAAAGACTAATAATTAACTCCATCGAGAAGCTTACACAATGTCGACTTGTCCCACCACAGTCATGGTGGGAAGAGACCTCCATTTAATCCATGTATTTCCCCTCTCTCAAAAAATTAAACAGGAAAGGGGGAGATGTGCAAGTGTGAGTTTGTTTTTAAGTTTTTATTCTTCAAGTTTTGTAATTATGTTTCGCATTGGTTTGATCTTGTTACCCCTATGTACTTGGTTTGACCCATAAAGGTATCCTCCCCTCTCCCTATCCATCACCCTAAGAACCCACCCCTTGTTCCTGAGCCTTCAGTGTCTATCACAGAAGCCCTACCTTCCTCCCCCGTCAGTCTCTGTAAACCCAACCTTTCTTTCCCGAATCTTCCATGTCATTTATGTAATCCCGAATTCCCTATTGGTGGTTGTAATATGGTCTCCTCCCTATTGTCCCCTTACTGGTTCACTGACAGTGTAACCCCTCCTTGGGATCCTTCCCCAAACCTGTGTGATTGGTTCTTGTGTCATCCCCACCCCTGAGACCTCCGCCCCTCTTTATAAGCTGTTGCACCCCCTTTATTCTTGATTCTTCTGTATTGGACACTGTTGAAACAATAAACTGTTTTGGAGACTCTCAGGAGTCTGTTCCCTTACCTTCAATTCCAGACACCTGTTCCTGCTGCCAGCTGCTGGGAGTAGCTGGTAGCAGCACTGGTCAGCTGGAAGCCTGACAGAGAGCAGCCACTCTTGGCATTGCCCGGGACTTTGTGACAGCTAGCCGGTGGGCTTCAATAGCCTCGTGGGTGAACAAGAGCAGTGTCAGTTCAAGAAATGTACTTGGTTGTGAGACAATTAACTTTATGTGCAAGCTTCATTACATTCTACAAAACCAAAACGCCATCTGCTTCAGTGGATAATACTTCTGCCACTGTGCTTTCTGTTTTTTACCAAGGAGCCTCAGGAAGAAAAAGCCATTTTTGAACACTGCAAGTAGAAGAGACTTTTAAAGAAATCACTGCCAAGCCTTAAAGAGCATAAACTGATGATAAATTGCATAAAAATATAGCCAAAATGCTGACTATGGTACAACATGAGCAGTTCTTACTGAGGTTTAAAAGTAGTGGGTGAGCAAAATTGTACACAGAGGTGTATTTTTACTTCAAGAATCACTAAAACAGTAAAAGATAAAATAATTTTTCTTCGATTATATGTTGTTAGCCAGATTTCACTGCTCTATGTCAGAAAATAACCCATAATTAAAGGAATAAAACTAACGTATTTCTCCTTGGCCTTTTTTTTTTTTTAGCTGAAATGAAAAACTAAAATCATTGACTTATCAAAGCCAGAATTTCTTGACTCAGAATAAAAGAGGATATTTAAAGACGGAACTACTTAAAAGCACTTCTATTTCAAGGAGATTCAGTAATAAAAGAGTTTGCCAGTATTGAGTCAATAGAAGATTACTTTTTTTGAATAAATCAGTGTGTGACTTCTTCAGAGAAAATGTAACGCTTAGGAGGTATGTGGCCATCAAACGACAGCTAGTACAAACCTGGGCCAGAGAGAGGTCTTTGGTGTAGGTGTTCAGAAAGGAATTATCTACTCAGCCTGAAAACACCATTTAGCAGGCACCTTACCTTACTGTCAGTCAAATGCCACGAAGTGTCACGGGCTGTGCGTCTGATAAGCATCACTCAAAAGGGCTCTGTTCATTTTGATGGCACGGAGGTGCTCAGCATCACCCGTCAGACTGCACCATAATCCTCCTGCACGTGCCTCTGTGTTCAGGGTTGTTAGCGCCGCTAAGAGCCAGCTCCCTTTCCGAGGGCAGCCAGTCTGCTAACACTAGCTCCAAGCAGGACAGCTGGGGGGCAGCCCTACAGTGAGTCCCAGGAGCCAGAGTTAAGGATCAGCAGGTAGGACGCTCCTGTGAGGCACAGACACTGCTTCAGGTGAAGGTCCTGAGCCCATGTCTCACCTCGCAGGGGAGGGCTCCCCACAGCTACCAAGTTCCTGTTCAACAGCTGAGATTCAGGCGCTGGCAGAAACATGAAAGGGATTTAATGTCACAAGGCCCTTCTTCTGGTCTGTGTTTCCAGGTCTGTAATTTATTAAAATGTAACTAGAAGAAATGCTTATGTAATGACTGGAGCACTCAGAGGTGCTGGAGTTACCCAGAGTGCCTTGAACATCTCAGGGCATGGGCTCAACATCTTCCCCTGCTAATGGGGCTTCTTTTGCTTCCCATCTAAGGGCTGAAAAATGTTTCCACCACAGAAGACACATGAGCTGAGAGCTACTGATAACAGTTTCACTTTAAAAATAAAACTTGAAATATTAAATAAAATAAAAAAATTGATACCTGATGCTGCTTCAAGAACTGTTACTGAACAAAGTACATAAATGGGATTTAGAGTATTTCCAGTCATTCCCCAGTGACCACATGGCCACAGATTCATGCCCTTTTCCATTCTGCCTCTTTCACCCAATTAATCTTTAATTATGCTGTAACAAATGTGAAAGCTACTTCAGAGGGCGTGGAGAGACAGGGATTGGGTTGGAGCCTGACGTGGTGTAAGAACCAGTACCGTTTTAGTGCCATCCAACTTTGGGATTTTCTCCCACTTTGGACATTGAGAGGATGTCATTTCTCAGTTTCTCACACATCAACCAACTCAGGTCAGGGTCAATCCCTAGGACACATCTCTGTATCTGCTCTAATTATAAATGTAGAAAGTGCAATTTAGTTGTGATGTTGGTATCAGTAACTTCTACCTTGAGCATGCATTATCTGATTATGTATTTTAAGTAGCATATTAGAGAGACAAAGGCAGGTTTGTTTTAGCTTTTTCCTTAAAACCAATATATTATAAAGTGTCTGTACAAGCATAGCTACCAGAACAATGTAAAAAATTGACAAAACCAGATAGATACAAAAATAAAAGCATTCTTGAACCTAGGACAGAAAGAACTCTATTAAAAGAACAAAGCTCTGAAGAGTGTCATGACAAACCTGAGGAATAGGGAAGAATAAAGACAAGCCCTTATTGAGAGAGGGAATGTGAGACCTGAGAAAATAAAAATTATGAGAGCCTACAAGCATAAAAGCATATGCAAACTGCTGACTGTAGTACTGAATTCGGCATAATGATAGATGAGCAGATCTTTATGTGCGGGAGTACATAAATTCCTTGCTTCTACTAAATAAACAACTGAGGTAAAATCTAGAACAACAATTGGATTGTAAACAGAGAAAGAACACAGTCGAAACAAAAAAGGAGAAAAGGACATGAGTCTTATTCTAAGGAACAATTTTCTCAAATCTCAGCTTTTCTCACCATGAAGGGAAATGTAGAAAACATTTAATTCAGGGTTGTTTGGGCAGACACACCAAGAAATATTGAGATACACAACTACTTTTTTCCTCAAAAATGGTTTCCCTACCTTTCCCACTATATCGTTTTTGTTAGATGCTGCATACAACATGAAGTATCCAGAACTTCAAGATACTGTGCCAAGCGAACTTTAAACATCTGACCTTTGCACGAAAGACTTTTGCACTTTTTTCCTCCTTAAAAGAAAGAAAGCTCTCAATAGCTCCTGTACGGCAATTTTTCACAATGTATTTATCACTATCACTAGAACTCTGGAATTATCAACTACAATTAGGTAACTAAGGCTTTGCTTTACTAATTACCAGATTACAGGAGTGTCCTCAGTAGCATTTAAGTAGATATGCTAGGATTAACTGTAGCACTCAAGTGTTTGAAATAATGCACTTTAATCTTTACAAGGAAGAATTAAGGCATTGATTTTAAGGCCATGTCATTTCATATTGACTGCAACAAAAAGAACTCTTTGCCATATTCAGTATTCAGCATTCTCTCAGATTTCTAAGTGTTTTAAATTCACCTAACACAGTTACCATCTAACCTACTACTATAATAGGCATGAGAGATGAATAATGGTTTCAAAAGTGGAGCTGATATAACCATAATCAGAAATAACAGCAAAAAGTCACACAGACCATGTTAAAACATTCACACTTCTCGATCTAGTCATACGACTGTTGTTCATCATCTTGCATCCTGCTGTCAAGAGGAAATGTCCATTCATAGCCCAGAGAACCAACCTGGGCTGCATCAAAAGCAGCGTGGCCAGCAGGCTGAGAGGTGATTCTGCCCCTCTGCTCTACCCTTGCAAGTGCCCACCTGGAGCACTGCATCCACTCTGGGGTCCACAGCACACAAAGGATGCAGACTCCTGGTGTGAGAGCAGAGGAGAGCCACCACGGCTATCAGTGTGCTGGAGCCCCTCTCCCATGAAGACAGACCAAGAGTTGGGGTTGTTCAGTCTGGAGAAGAGAAAGTTCTGGGGAAACCTTACTGTGATCTTCCAGTACCTGATGAGGGCATCCAAGAGAGCTGGTGAGGGACTTTTGACAAGTGTCTGCAGTGACAGGACAAGGGTGTGCAGTGACAGAACAAGGGTGAATGGCTTCAAACTGAAACAGAGCAGGTTCAGATTGCATATTAAGAAGAAATCTTTTACTGTGAGGGTGAGAAGGCTCTGGGACAGATTGTGAGAAGGCTCTGGAACAGACTGGTTAGAGAAGTTGTGGACTCCCTATCTCTGGAGTTATTCAAGGCCAGGTTGGATGGGGCTTTGGTCTCGAGCAAGGTGTCCCTGCCCATGGCAGGTTTGGAACTAGGTGCTCTGTAAGGTCCCTTCCAACCCAAACCATTCTATGATTCAATAGTGTCAGTAAAATTTAGTTACTAGGAACACTGATGTTACAAGTATGGTGTTTTACTAAATGTATGATTTACCTCTAGCAGTGGTAAATCTTCCACTCAAAAAAACCAAATATTAAAAAAAAACCAAATATATAGTATCTTCCAGCAAGGGTCAAGAACACTTTTTTACATTTGAAACTACACAGTTCTTTGGGTGTCACCAGAGAATGAGGACCTCTCATTTAGTCTTACGGGTCAGCAGTCAAATGAGCTTGTCTAAGCAATGAGTGAATTCTGTTACCTTCATGAAAGTATCCAGTACTTTATACAGTGCACTATAAATTCTTGTTGCATTCTGAGCTTTTTTGCCAAAACTTTATTGCAGTATATGGAGTGCAAGCACATTGCAGTCTATAGGGATAATTTTAGCACTTTAAAAACAACTAGAATACTTATTTTTAGTCATGTTGCACCTAAAACAAGAAGTAGCTCAGAAAAAATAAGGCTATCATGGGCTGCTGATCTGTTTTTGAAGAAAGATGCCTTTAAAATCTGTATCTGGATAAAGACACCTTTTAGAAGGAAAGGATGCAGTGTGTAAATATGTGAGTGTCCAATATAACAACAATAGGATTCTAAACCTGGTTGAAAACTACACACAAAAAGTACATTATTTATTGTAATGCCATCATATTTTCATCTGTTTAAAACAGATGAAAATAGTACCATACATTGTAGTCCTGGGAATTTATCTTCAGTTTCAAAGACAAACACAAACAAGGGAACTACAGTTTAAAAGTGTGTTCCCAGTGCCTACTAAGCATGGACCAACCAGCTATGAATGCCTTGGATCCTAACCTGCTGGTATGTGGTGTCCAAACACAGCCTGGCTGTAGGGATGTTTGCGATCAGGCACTGTGCTGTTGTTTCAAGCTGGAATTCAGCAGAGACACAATTTACAAGTATCAGTGGGATATCAAGTTATCCCAAGTGGGCTGACTCTTTTCCAATGGATTTGTGTCATACATAGAGGAAACAAGATGGTGTCCCAGTTTTGGACATCAAAAGGAATTGAGACATTAGAAATTTTTTCACTGAGAAGGTTGTTAAACATGGAATGGACTGCTCAGGGAGGTGGTGAAGTGATCATCCCTGGAGGTGTTCAACAAATGACTGGAAGTGTCATTTAGTGCCATAGCCTAGTTGACAATGCAGTGATCAGTCAAGGATTGGACTTGATGATCCCAGAGGTCTTTTCTAACCTAAAGGATTCTGTTATTCTATGAATAAGATATTCTGCTAGCTCATTAGACAGAACTGGGGTTCAGAAATCCATCTGCTTAGCCAGAAGGCATAACTGTGCCCTGCATAAAGTGCAGCACAAAGTAGAAAAAAAGTCCAAACAGTTCAAATTTTATTTATTCAATAAATAAATTTTACTCAATAAATTAATTCAATTTATTATTTTCTAATAAAAAACATTTGTAACAAGATTTGGTGAGAACAGAGGAGGGCAGATTCAGTGTGATTTAAAGATATATGTTATTCTTGGTTGTCTTTCAAAGAGAATTTTTTTTCTTAGTATGTATCAGTGATTTCTGTTATACACAAATCTAACCCACAACTGACTCACTGCAGATATGTAAATTTCTTGTTAGCTTAACAGAGCTTACTGAATTGAAAAACAGAGATTGATTTAAAAATATGTTTACTGGAAGACTGTGATAAAAGTCAATTTGTCTTCCAGGTCAGTTGAGATCACCTGTCTTCCAAAATGGGTGGCTGCCACCACACATCTCTTTTGTCACTGAATCCTGCATGCTTGCATGTCAGTATATCTGTATCAGCAGTGAAGTTATCTAGGGATAATGAGGCAGAACCTGAAGAAAGGAGGTTTTCTTTCCTGCAGAGTTGTGCCCCAAGGCAGTTAGTGGTATCTGTGAAAGAAAACTAATGATTTGTCATTATCATTCAAAAAGTTAATCTTGCATTGGATAAAGGATTTTTGTTTCAGTTTATGCCAGATTTGCATATTTGTTGCTAGTTGAGGTTTATATAAACAACCAGTTTAGATATGTCTACACTGTTTTCCAGATAGAGACCCAAACCTGCACACAAGTCGAAGTTCATCCATGCCAAAAGTACACGGACTTTGGGCAAGATTCAACCATTGCTAATGGGACAGCAAATCACACACCACTGTTCATTATGACCCCAAGCACATTCCTGCCTGCTCTCTAATCAGTGCCTACTGACAGTGAAACTGCTACCTCAAACTGTGAAGAGCTGTGCATGTTTCCAGCAAGGCAGTTTTTTGTGCCTGCAGTTCACATTCTAAATGTATTCTACAGACAGCATTTTCCCTCTTGGTCTATAAAGGAAGAAGAGTGATTAAAAAAAACCCCACAGTATAAACTTAGCATTAGGGATGATATTCACATTCCCTATCTCATCTTTTCCAATAATTCCAAGAGAGAAATAAACAAAGGTACAGTTTAGAAATCTTCTCTAGCTTCTGTTGTAAGAGGGAAAATGTAGCAAACTCTGAACAAAGGCCTTATCTGAATAACAGACATAAAAGTGCTACTTGATAGCCCTGCTGTTCTCAGTAGAAATCTTCTGGAGAAATGCTTGCTCAGTTCCCAGAGAAATTCAGCCCTTCTGTGAAAGATCTCCCTTTCGTATTTTGCTTCCTTTTTTTAAAGCCCAGAATTTTAATTTTTTTGAACTACAGAGGATTTCTGTTTAGGACTAAATGTGGACAGTCATACTGTGAATCAGATAAGCTGCATACTTGGCAGACAAAGAATTGGAAAGTGTGGTGCTTCTGGCTTCAGTTGACTTCAGGCTGCCATTGCTAGATCCTGTCTCTTTTGAAAAGTTTCTCTTTTGAAAATCTCCCAAGTGTGGATTTTTTGAGTGTTCACAATGTTACATAGTATGTGTTTTAGGAACATGTAGATAGTAAAAACCTCCCCCTTTATTCTGGTATCAAACTCAGCATGTTGTTTAAAAAAAAGAGATTCATTAAAAAAAAAAAAAAAGGAGGAGTGAAATAAGGTAGCTGAAAGGTTATGTCATGGTCTAACCCCAGCTGGCAACTCCAGAGCCACTTGCTCATTCTTCCCCTGACAGCAGAATGGGGGCGTGAATCAGAGGAAACTGAAGGGAGAAAACTCGTGGCTCAAGGTAAGAGCAGTTTAATATGGAAAGCAAAAGCCAAGCACACAAGCACAGCAAAACAAGGATTCATCCACCGCTATCCACTGGCAGGCAGATGTTCAGCCATCCCTAGGATGGCTGGTGGGATGAGGTGAGGTGCAGAAAAGGCCTTGATACTGTATAAGAACTGCTCAGCAATAACTAAAACATCTGTGCATTGTCAGTACTGTTTTCAGCAAATCTGAAACACAGTCTCATTCCAGCTACTGTGAAAAAATTATTACAGTCAAAACCAGCACATTCATCACTCATTTGGCCAATGGGATAAAACTAAGTGTCTTATGGACCATATTATATTCCTTGCTACAATCCCATATAGACATGCCCTTTCCTTGCAAGGTTCTGTGTTTCTGCGGTAGTAACTAATACCTGTACTGCTTATACCTCAGACATTACACAATGTGCTTTGAGGGTCTGTTAAATAGTACAAAGGTTTTTCATGGGCAAGGGATGGGCCATTTTTTTTTCCTATTAGGAAGGAAATACATGATTCCCAAAGTTTCAGTGGGCAGAGCAACTTCTGCAGTACACAACAGCTGGAAAAATTAGTGCACTGTCGTAAGAACTGTCTGAGAACTGTTTTCTCTTTCACTGTTGTCCTGGGTTGACTTTATGATGCTTGTTATCCCCATTCATCTGTGTAGCTCATAAATAAACCCTTTGTCTTTAAACCAGGACAACTGTTTAAGCATGAGGCTGCAGAGGAGCTGCAGAAATACTGATGAATTATACTGCACTGATAAAACTGATATGTACTAGATGATGCAGGCAGCTTGTCCATGCCTATACAGAGTCATCACAGAATGGGTTGGTTTGGAAGAGAACTTTAAAAGGAGATCTAGTCCAATCCCTCTCACCAAGATTAAATGAACCACTGAGTAAAAAAGGTATGTGAAAACAGCATCATTTATTTCCCAACCACTCTAGTCACAGATTTCTGGCAGTGCCTTCTGCAGTCTAGATTTATTCTCTTATTTTGCTACTCCTAAATTCAATTAATTTACTGCATGGAGTTCATGGTCTCTGTGTGAAGTAAAAACTATTTAATTATTACTTTTAAAAATGTAATTAATACCTGCACTGCCCCTGGCTTGATGCATCATAGTAGTGAAGCTCCACCATCCTCAAGAGTGTATAACCGAGAAAAGAAAAAGACTCAATGTAATTTAGAATTAATAAGCTTTGTCTTTACAACTTTATGAGAAGCTTGAAATAATTTTATGAAACTTTCAAACATGTTTAAAAGACGTGTGTATCAATACGAAAGTATAACTGAAATTTTATTTCTGGTTTGAAAATCCCAAGACAGTTCAAATGTGGAAGTGAGCACACCACTTTTACAGTAAAGCTGGACAGTATTTTTCGTAAACCTAGAAAAGACATCTCTGTAAGAAGTTTTGCCTCAAAAGGAAAGCAGTTTTCGTAGTTGATACACAAGCTACAACTCAAGAGATCTGTAACAAATCAAGAGATCTCCCTAGAGATCTACAAACAATCAAATCCTTTGCAGAAGTCCTAGAGGGTAAAAAAACTTGAACAGCAGTTTTCAGGTCACTCATACTTGGAATCTAATTTCCAACAACGCCAATGTATAGAAGTGCTCAAACATTTGTTTTCATCAAAATGACTGTGTTCACAGAGCTGTCTGCTGGCCCAGACGCTCACCTGCATTGTGCACTGTGTGCTAGAGACTGCAGCTGTCATTCTTCCCAAGCCAAGTCCAAACATGCTGTCTGTACAAAGGGCATGGTTTGCTCCCTCCTAAAAGAAGGAAGAGTAATAAAGGTCAGCAGGGAATGCCTCTGACTTTTTCAGTGCACTCTAAGTAGCCTTTTCTATCTAGTCAGCTTTATCCTTGGAATCAAAAAGAACGTGGCACAGGGCAGAAAAAACTAGAAAAGAATAGTTAAATGTAACCCTTTTCCTGGGTTATCTCGGGTGAGCCACTTTGTCTTTCACTGGATTTAACACTACCCACGAGGCTGATGTAAGGACAAACACATTAAATGTTGTCAAGCATGGGAATAGGGTCCACATGGAGAGATCACATTTCCCTCTGACAGACTTGTTTCAAACCCTGTGAGGAATATAAGCAAACTTAATAGTCAGAGTGACCCAACATCCTCAAAGTAGAATGTTTAACAGTTTTATCTGAAACATAATTTTCCAGTAACTATGCAACCCCTAGCCCAAGCATACCCTTTAGTATGTTTTCTAAAGCCCTGCCACTGTCAGATACAATTTATTGTTCTTCTTATATGAGTTACTTAAAAACCAAATAAAATTATTTTTTTCTTTTCTAAAAGACTGCCTTAGTGGTACTAACTCTAATTTGTGGCTAAATCAATCAAAATTCAATAATTACAGGAAATTAATTCTTACACTAGAAATTGAAATGCTACAATACAGTTAAGTATAGGTTCCAGTAACACTCACAACCAAAAGAAGGCAAAATACAGAGGAAGCTGGAACAACGAAAAATGAAAATATGCCTTTTTTTTCCCTCTGGTATTTCTGAGGTTTACAAAACCAGAAATAAAATTCATAGATCAGCCAGGACAAGTTTGTATCGGTTATTGTTGGAAAAATTTTGTATGAGCTCTGTAGACTGATATGCTGTGCACATTCTTCTCTTCATTAATAATTATTTAATTAATTGTTATATTGAAAGGTGAAATTTAATTAGAATAAATTATCTTTGTATAATCCTCCCACAGCTTATCAAGACCAGAAGTATTTGGAAATATATTAGCAATTGCTGAATCATAACTAAAATTAAAAACTATGTATGATTACTCTTTTTCACTTCAAAATTCACATTTTATACGCCAATATATTTTAGGCTACTCTCACTTCTAAATGTATATATGTATGTGTTTTGCCTCTGGAAATACTACCCAAGTTGTAATATAACCCTGATGAATCTTTTGTGGAAATGCCTTGCAGAACAAATCTGCTGTTAAAAAGTCACACTCAGAAGTTCATCTTTGAACTCCTCTGGTGTGACATAATCTCAGCTGAAAAGCCATTTTAACTCTATTATTACCAGTGTCAAATAAAATTTATGTACTTAGAGGACTAAAAAGATACATGAAGTGACTCATAGCACAGGAGCTCCTCTCATTGATCCCACTGGATGCTTCTAATGAAGTGGTTTACACCTCTGGATGAAAATTATTCCCATGCAGAAGTACAGAGTGCATATCACTTTAGGCACCAGAAAAACAGTAGGATTGTGATGCATATTCAGCCTGAAAAAGCAAACAAGGGAAAAGTAAGTATCCCACAGATTCTTGGCAGGCAAAACCTGAGTCCTGATAATCACTCTTACAGCAGCAAGTAAGTAATTTCCTTAATATTAAGCGTCAGATGGCTTTCCTTCCTTTGTCTGAACTCTGCTGTGGGACATTTTCCCACTTCTCCAAAGAAAGTATTTGCAGACTGGAAAACAGCCCTTCCATATGCAAAGAACTAGAAATGTTTGCAGACTGTTCTATATTAAAATTGCGCTTTCCTTCACACGTGAAGACAATTACCCAAGACCACCGGTCTCTGAACCAACATACTTCTTTTTGAATTAAAGTACTAAGCTACTCAGTTCTAAATATGCATCATTTCAATGTATTCCAATAGTTCTGTATCTGTTACATTAATGTTGAATTTGGGTGAATTAAAAACTAGCTGAATTATCATTCTAGAAAGCCTCAAAACTGAATTTTCCCTTTAACGGGAGGAGTAGTGTACAATAAGCATGGATACTATGGAAATTCCAGGGTACATTTGCTTGTGCTGTCTTAGATGGTGCTATTCTACCAACATGTATGTGTTGAAATTTAGGAGAGTGAATATGCACATTCATTCAGATTCTCACTATTAGCTATGTCCAATGCACACAGACTGAGGTCTCTGCCTCTGTGCTGATGAGGACAGGGGCATATCTTACCTGCCTTCTGCAAAGTTTTAACTTCAATTCTTTGGCTTTGGTTATGATGGCTCTGTAGTCAGTAAAAGTGCTGAAGATTGTCTTATGGTTTTTAAACCTTTTTCATCTTTCTTATTTCTGCTTCCTTGCTGGGAGTAGAAGTCCTGTCATTAGAGAAAAAAACAAAATGTTTAGCTTTCATTTAAGAGACAAAATAATTAAATGGCAAAAGACTAATAAAAGCTGTTTAAAGTCTCAGGGTTTTGGAATTACAAATAACACTTCTAGTTACATAGCTTTCTCCACTTTTTTTTTTTACCAAAGCCCTCTTTTCCCCTTCTAAAGTAATACATAAAAACCAAAGGAAAAAAATGTTCAAAGTAAAAGGATACTGTCAGACTTCCCAGAGTTTACTGAAGTTTGTTCATAAATAAATGGAGTGGCATTTAACTTCATTACTTCCCTCCACCAGAGAAGGTTTATGCCACTTAACTTTTTACTTATTTTATGCTGCCTTATCTTCAGAATTACAAACACATTTCCAAATAAAAAAGCCAAAAATTTGATGAAAGTAAGTTTCTGTCAACTACAAAAAAAAAAAAAAAAAAAAACCCAAACAAATTACAAACCCCCCACCCCAGCCCAGGAAAACCACAAAACACATAATTTGGATGAGAAAAAGTTTACACTCTGTCACCATACCCACAAGAAACAGAAAGCATTCACATGTTGATTACCCCAGAGCAGGAGCCCCAAGTAGCCCAAATTCAATCACATAAGTAAGGCCTGGTTCTTCAGACAGTTTAGTGCTCCTGCTTACTGGCAATAATTGAGCAAGTACTGCAGCAGAATGGAGGATACCTTCATTTATAATTTATATTATATATAAAATTGTAATGATTTTTTATTCTTGCCACAGAAGACATGATGTTTTTAAAAGTCTGAAAGGTTAGAAAATGGAGAATTTGTGAAAGACATCAAAGGTGATCTTCATGCTGATATTAATGCAGTAGGTGAGACTCACCTGTGTGCCTTCATCATAATTACAATTAGAGTAATTGTTCTCAATTTGCATTCAGATTTTAAGTAATTGTTCTCCAATTGTATTCAGATCAGAGGCTGCCTTACTTTTTACAGGTATTACTGCAAAGAAGGATACTGCCTCCCTTCCTCCCTTGAAGTCTGATCCTGTTTGAGTCACTTAAAATAACTTCTGCAAATTTTGAAGCACAGCTTGCAAAGCAAACCCTGTGATGAGGTGGCATCCATTTGTATCACAGTGAACTTTAATTCTACATGAAACTAACAGATTGTAGACATTTCTTGTCTATACATAAGGCTGCAATTTAAATTGTGTTTTCAACAAAGTCCTGGTTTTTTCATTATATTTTCCATTTTAAAAATTAATTTTTTTTTCAGATTTTTTTCAGATATCAGAAAGCAGGGGACTGGTGGGCAGAAAGAATTCTTTGCCAAAAATTTGCTTGAACTTCTGGATGCCAGTTCATTATGATGGTGTTTGCCATATGGACAAAGCCTTTACTGCATAATCTGCAACCCTGCACAGTAACAACTGAGTATTGACAGTATTGATAATCAGTATCGACAATCTCAGTAATTGGTACTGGCAGAAACTTAGGATTTTCAAAAAATCTGATCCTAAAGCACTATAGCACCAATTTTTGTTACATGTACAGCTCTGATCTTAGAACACAATATTAAACATTTGATAAATGGTAGAATTCTCAATAGAGATTATATGCTTAATCTTGCAAATTGTCTTCAAGGAGGTAGCAGGAGATACTTGGATTTACAGCCACTCAGCAGGATGCAGACAGTGCAGAGAAGACAACTGCAGAATATGCAGATTGCATAAACTGGCCTGTAATTTTAAATCCAGACAAGACTTCTGTTTAGTTAAATCCTTAAAAGAGAGCAAGCAAAAGATAAATGTTTGAAGGAGACAATAAAATTCTGGTTTGTAGTCTTATACTAGCACTCAGTATATTACTTTGGCTCTTAGAAACATGGACATCTTGCATTGTTTTCTAAAAATTTTATTATAATCTGACTGTTACTACAGAATGAAGAACTCATTCCCCAATGCGTGTGTTGCATAACATCTATTTCAGCACATCCTTTTGATAGTGATCCACAGTTTAGTAACACATCATCTCCTGACCGTGCAAAATTATTTCCTGGGCAGCTTGCAAGATTTATTTCTAAAGTAATTCTGAATTGTCTCCTATTTACTACTGTTGATTTTCATGCTTTTACAATTAAAAATGTCACGCCCATAAAAAAAGTAAAATCTAGCTAAAGCCTAATAAGGTCTTGATGATTCAGCTTCAGATACTGAAAGCTGCTAAGCACCATCCCTGCAGTCACCTTCCACCTTAAATGGTTTTAAGTCCATTTTGCTTGTTTCCTTCTTTTTCACAGCTCTTCTGACATACACATCAGTTACCGTTGCACAATCTTTGTGGATTTTATGAAAAGCAAACCTCCAGCCAAGAAAACTGCTGGATCACATATGTCTATTGGTTATTTTACTGTTTCAGTTTTTAACAGAAATAAATGAATGCCAAAGACTGGGCTTTGAGAACACAGAATTGGGTTGTTAGTGAAAAGAAGCTGTAAAAGTACAAATTATAATCACATTTTATTCATATAAACATATAAACACATTTTTATTCAGCCAATAATCAACATACATCAGTATTCAGAGTTTCATTTACTTTCTTTTTGCTATGAAAAATTTCAGCGAAGATCTTCCTGAATCAGCAAAGATCTTCCTGAACAAACCAGCAATTTCCCTGTATCAGAGGTTTTATTAAATATAAGGTTTTTTATATGCCAGAGTATGATGCAACATAAGAATTCCTGTTCCAAAACAATTGTCACATTTGCCAAGTAACTATCATGTGAGAATAAGTCAAAGTTTCTCTATGGAAGTGAGAGAAGACGAAAATATGATGCAGATTAATAAATGGAATAGATTAGGCTTGGCATGTAAAATTTAAATACTTTTCCTAAAATTTATAATTACTCACCAATGTTTCCAAATGCAAGCTAATAGTTGATTTTTTTAATATCCCAAATATTCTACTTTATCATTGATATCACTAACCTTATAATTTCTGAAACTTCTCACTCTTTCAATGATCTTACCAAATACAGCTGTAGTTCTTAGAAAGTAATCTAATCTAGTATATTATAATGCTAAGGCAATCTCTGGAGCATGGAAACCCTTAAAGGGCTGTTTGGTTTGCTTAACCAGTTCCTCTAAATTCTGCTTCTTTTTTGCCTTCCTCCTGCCATCCTTCCTCTTGCCTTTGCTTTTCTCTTTACTGTTCCATTCTCATACTGTTCCATTTGTGGCTTCTGTATCTCATACCATGAATATAGGAAAAAACAGCTCCCTCAGCAGCAGTTTAATAATTGTTTTCTTTCAATTCAGCATTAAGGAAGTGTGGGATGTACCATTAGCAGATGACAAGAGCTGAGATGAAACCCTGCAAAGATGTTCCTGTCTTCTGGCTGCTCACCAAAGTTAACTTGGTGGAAAAGACAGAAGCCAGTCCTACACAGGACTAACACCAAGTCACTCAAAATAAATTGTCTCCATCAGAACCTCCACAGTTTCCATTTAGCAAGAGCTGACAAAGCTACAGCTCAGTCCTAGATGGCACTGCCCTAGCAGATCCATTTGTGCCAGCTCCCAGTGTTTAGTCACACATTTCTACCAACCAGTTCATGTGGATTCCAGGTGGATTCCACCTGTCTTACCAAAAGGTGCTACATACCCAACGACTAAATAAAGGGAATATAAAGTTTTCTTTTCGCCCATTCCAGGGAGAGCTAACAGGAACTATAAACCAGTCCTTTCATACCTTTAGGCAGCTGACGCTCCTCTCTCCTCTGCTTCTCCCTCTCTTCTCCTTCCCTTCTCTCTCCTCTCCTTTCCCTCACCCTCCACCACTACCAAGAGATAAGTCTTTTCAGTCCTAACTGGTTCAGATAAAACAGCTTTCAAGTGCCAGCCAGTTTTTTTTCCTATTAAAAGCTGAAGATCATCTACTATTCCTAAACAGCTTTATCTGAATTGGATTCTCTTCCTGAATCCCATCACTCTGTGCATTTTAGCAGGCTGGCAGATTAACAAACAAGGAGGGGTTCAATCTCTCCTCACAGCACATTGCATTGTGCGTACTCCCGAACACACAGCAAAGCGCCTAATGAAACAGTCCTGCTCCCACTCTTTTGCCATTAGTTGTATTTACTGGGAGTTTTTACGAAAGAAAATTTAGTTCTGAAGGTCACTGTACTGGTATTGGAAAATATGGATGGAAGCATGAACATGTCTAGCGCTGGAAAATCAGCGCACAGGGCATTTACCCTGCATAAACTTTTACGGCTGTATCAGCATGGCAAGCTAAGATGATGTAAAGGCTTTTTTGCAGTGACCTTTTTGCATCGTTGATACAAACCTTTTACACAACTCAGCCTCTGCATTAGCTGAAGCTGACAAGAAGCAGCAGGAAGTACCCCATAACAAAATTATTTTTTCAGAGAATGCCACCTTACTGGAGTCCATTTTGCACTATGATAATTCAGTTATTTACCAAGCAATAAACAGAAATGCATATAATGCACATATATAGATATATATATACACATATGAATGGGCTTACTACGTAAGCACACTTGTATACAGAAAAAAAAGTGTAAAAAATTTCTTAAAAACTTAGCCATAATTGAAAACCTAAGGAGCTTTTGCTAGAAATTATGCTCCCTGGGCACTGCTGTACAAGCTGGGAGATTTAGAAAAAGGGATGCAAAAGAGTCGCAGCTCCCGTACAGTATAACCCAGCTGTCCTGGAGCCAGTGACCCTCGAAGCTGGGCTCTCCAGAAGATCACCAGCCAAAGGGCAGGGACAGACAGGCGTTGCTCGAGGCTTTCTTCTCCGGGCCAGCGCTGCCGGAGCCGTTTGCCGCCGAGCGTTGCTCCTGCCCAGGTGGTCCTGCAGCCACTTCCCCTTTGGGCCAAAAATAAGTCCCGACCCCGTGTCCCTACCTGCCTCGCCAGCCTCCCGCTGCCCCGGGGGTCTCCCGGGCGGCTCAGGCGCCGGGGCCTCAGTCCAATTAGCCACTGGTGTGCGCCCCCGCCCTTCCTCCGCCACTTAAAGCGCGGCGGGCCCTCCGCGGAGCACATCCTCGCGCAGAGGGGAACGGTCGTGGCACCAGCGCCTTCTCGGCGGTTTTTTTTTTTGGCCTGTTTTTTCGTCCCAGTGAATTTGGAGCGGCTTTTCTTTGCATTTGGTCCCCGTCGTTGCGGGAGTAGCCGGCTCTCCCGCAGAGCCACTCCGGCCCGCTTGAGGCTTCCTCAGGTGGTGCAGCCCGCGGGGTGCGGATCCGGGCCGAGCTGGGGGAGCGCGGCGGGGCACCATGCCTGCCACCTTTTCCGGGCGCTTCTTGGGGCGCCTGCTGCTGCTGCTGCTCTGCACCAGCCTCTCGGGTGGGAACCCCGCAGGTAAATGTAAACTCTTCCCGGGCCGGGCCCCCTCCGCCCTCCGTGTCGGGCAGGCCGGAGCGAGGTGGGCCGGAGCACCGCCTGGGAGCAAAGGTCCTCCTTGCTCCGCAGCATCCCCCCGGCTCTCGGGGGGACGTGGCGCTGCCCCGGCACGGCGGCTGCCTTTCGGCCTTGCCTGTGGCAGCGGCTGAGGCGTTTCTTTTTCTTAGCGGCCCCGACCCTTCCTGGCGCTCCTGTCTCCCTCAGCGTTCGGGGTTCCCGTGGGACAGCGGGGATCCGCTCTCGCTGTCCGCCGGCACCGAGGTGGTGGCCGGCGGCAAATGGGAAGATCCGTATCGGCTATCAGACGTCCCGTAGCCTCAGCACCCTCTCCCTCACTTACGAAAGTTTATTAGCTCACAGGTGCAGGATTGAGAAGGTGTGGTGTAACGTCGTCTTTCTGTCCTGTCCTTACTGAGTAAAGCGTTTAAATGCTGGAAAAACCCGCAAAACAGCCAACCTACCCACCCCCACAGATCGATAGATTACATTACTAAGGTATCAGTGTGCCTAGTGCATTATGAGGGGTGCTCCTTGGGATTTTGTTTTGCGTTTTTAAATGTAGCATTTAAAATTCATGAAGAAAGAGGGACTTGAGCCTTTTGGGCCCCGTTCCTCCTCTAGGGGCTTTCAGCAGTTCAGGAGGCGGCCAGCTGTTTCTCAGGAAAGACGACCTTATTTCTAAAACTAGGGGATTTGTGTTATTTTTTCTTGGTTTTGAGGCATTGCAGATTAGTAGAGAGTGATAATAGTGGGAATTACCATATTGCTGGTGTTTGCTGTGCAGGGTGAGATTCTTGGAGTAGTCTTGCTAAGGCCAAGAGTTCTGTTCTGTGTGTGTGTGGATACACATACTTTTATGTCAACATCGGTGCTGTGACTTGAATTCACTGTGGTTTAGCTGCAGTTTCAGTGTGTGAAATACAGGTAGCTGTGTTCTGCCTTCGTTGCACTTCCTAGTACCGAGACGACCAGTACTGCTGCCTAGGTGATGGTAGCTTCTGTAAAATTTCTAGTAGTTTCACATAATGTGAAAGGAAACATACTTTACGCTTCTCAAGTTTTGTTTGAAATGTGTCTTTAAGTATGTTAACTGACAAAAATCTACTTCGTAGTTATTAAGTCGTCTTTAAAATACTTGTGTACTTATATACACACAGAACTTGAAATCCTTTGTAGCAGTTTACTCAATTGAGAAGCTTTTTGAGTGCAAATGGTCTGATATTTGTAGGAATGTGTGAGTCAGCATGTGGCTAATTGCCATAAGATATTTATTTTTGATAGCTGTTAATGCCAAAAACCGTATCTGATGGTGGCTGAAGCAGTTTTAAGTTTATGTAAAGCCATTGGTGAAATGCTAGCCTCTCACAGGAAAAAAACAAACAAATGATTCAGAGAGCAAAACCTCCGTTGTGTTTCCAAAAATCGCACAAATCTACCATCTTCCTAAAGTGGTGGGTACTGTGTGGTTTGCAGCAGACATCAGAAATAAGCCCCTAGCTTTAGTACTTTTCATCGGTATAGAGTGAAGGTGTTGTTTTCCAGACTCCTATTAAATATTTTATAGCTGTATGAGCTAGATAGGGAGACATCATATTGTGACTTGTTTGATGATTTAAATGAAAAAATGATGGTTTACTCTTTCATTGGTTATTCACTAAACCTGTATAGAGCTAGTAGAGCACAGGAGCTATCTGCACAACTGCAGCAAAGGGAAGTTTGTGTTACCTTTGTAGGGAGAAAAACTTAAAAGTGTTTTCCAGTGAAGTCCAGAAAGTGTTTGTTTTGGAGATGTGAGGGTGCTTCAGGCAAAAGAAATGCTTGCAGTAAAAGTATGCACTTGCCACAGAAGTTCTGAGTTGTGGAAAGGTAAGTTACATAGTCTGCAAGCTGGTCAGGCAGGTGCTCCAAAAGCCCTATTAGATTTTTATTTTGAGATAGTATCTTCTTGAAGATATTTATTTTGTTATTCTTATCTTAGTCATGTAACTGTTTAGTTACTTGTTAAACTATTGCTTTTATTTTGCATTGAGTTAAGGGTAATTTCTAACTAAGTGTTAGAACACTGTTGTTCAGAGCTTGCTGCTCTGTTTGGTTACCTTTGTGGTTGTCTTAGTTTAGTTGCAGCAAGTGCTGCCAGATTGATTTAGGAAAAGCAGTCCCACCAGATCTCATCTCTGACTTACTGGTCCTGAAGAATTCAAGGAGCTATGAGTGTAGAACACACCTCATTCCTTGCAGACTTTACTTCCAAGTTGGGTTTTTCTGGTTTGACCTGAGGGAATGGCTTTTATCAGGGTATTTGGAACGCCTTAATGTTAATTCTCTGAAGTCTCTGGGGCATTAGGAGGTTCTGGTGGCTGGTTTTGCATGCTACTGAATGCATGTGAACTTAAAAGGTATGTGATTGATATTAAATTAAACAGTAAAATAAAGATGTTAAATTAAACCCAGTTGTATTTCAGCTGTTTCTTACTCAGCTGCTTTTCTGGCTGAAAGAGAGCAAGTAGATTTTTAATGAAATTACTCTGGTAATAGTAAGCATGGTACATCCATACCTTTTCCCCCTAAAATACTGGCTGCCATGCGAAGCAGAAGTAATGTAGAAAACTAAATCATGATGTCATACTCTTGCCTATTCCTTGCTGCGTGGAAATCAAGGCAATGAGAGCTCTACACCATGCTACCACACTATTGATTAAATCCAATGCAAAACAATTACAGGCTAAGGCATGCAGCCGTGACTCAATAGTTTGAGAAGTTACTCCCTGTGACTTGCTTACATCATGCCTGGCTGGATAACCCTAGTGGTGCAGTGCTGGCCCATCCTCATCTCCAGTGCTGTTCAGCAAGTCTGATATATGAGAGGAAGACAGTGGTGCAATGTTATCTCTGTTCTATGTAGTTCAACGTGTGGACAGATAAGGTGAAAGATCTAGAAGGAGGGGCGACAAAAAATAACACTACTCGCCTTCTTTCACTTGATACATGAATCAAGGAAGAAAACCAAGATGAGAACCTTGTTAGTATGCAAACCACATTGTAGGTTATCTGCCTTCATTGCAGAGAGATAACAGAACTGCTGTACGGCTTGGCACTAGTACCTTCTAAATTTATCATCTTTGGGGATTTTAATTAACGTGCAGGTGATCCATGACGTACTTTGAATGCCTCAAGATGCTGCAGATACAAAAATTCATGGATCTTTCTTCAATTGTACTATGAATATCAGAAAAATAATAGCTCTCCCTGGCTCAGTACCTCTGTCAGGCAAAGAATAAGATTCAGTTTTCTTACTGTCTGGCTCATAAGCCAGCATGTCCTCAGAGCAGATTTCTTAAGTTCTTAGCTGAAGGGCTGGGAGGGAACATGGGACTGGTGGACTGATAAAAAAGTGGGCTGAATATGACTGATAAAAAAGTCATATCTTTTGACTACCGCGTTTTACTCTTGATCCAAACTAATTGAAGTATGATGGGCAGATTGAGACAGCAGATGGTGTAAGCCAGGCATGGCTGTGATGGAGTAACACTGCTGGAGGTGCTGGTGGAGAATCTATAGATTGTCTGTGCCTATTGGTGCTGAAAATGGGGTAGGAGTGTTAGCAATGTTCATTTGTAGGAAATGGCAGAGTGCTGACTTCACCTTCTGCAGAAGGCATGTGGTTCTCAAGTCTGAATGCACTTAAAGTGGGACATAGCTTTTCACTGTTCACTTGAGAGTTGGACTGGATCCTTGTGGGTCCCTTCCAACTCAGAATATTCTGTGATTTTGTGATCTGTGCATGTTTGTTGCTGTCTTGGATGTCCAGAAGAGTTAATGATCCCAATTCCCCCCCTCCCAAGACTATAATTACAAAGGCAAAATACATGTTCTCTTTTCCTCGTGTGACTGAATCTGGGTGCTATGGCACTCTAGAATATGGCCTGGAATGCCTTTGTCAGTGGAGATAGTTAGTACAAAATAAACACTAGTTCTGTGACCCAAATGGGAAAATAAAGGAATGAAGAGACAACTCTGTTCTTCTAAAGCTTCTAGATATCTTGAATTCTTAAAGGAGTGACACAGCTACTAACCAAGTCCTTTGCCTCTTCCATTGCTGTTCTTTTTCCAGTCAAGAACATAAATAAGCTGGAGTCTTAAATGGTTCTTGTAAAAACTGTATCATAGGAAGAGGATCAGATTTACAGTGGTACTGAGAAAAATTGGAAATAATTGTTAGTATTAGATGTTGAAGTTAATGTTTGATACAGGTATCTTTTCTTTTGTTTACTGTGGTGCGAGCAGAAGCAAAGGAGATATGTTCATTGCTTGTTCATCATGCTAGATTTATAAGGTTGTAATGAAGTCCATACTCTATTGGAAAATCTGCTAATCTGTGTTAAAAGTAATCAGCCAGTGTCAGTGGCATAAGTGGTGTTTTAAGCTTATGAACAAAAAGGATGAGAATACAGCTTAAAAAGTTGCTGGAACATTCTGAGGAGTGGCTTTGCCTGGCTATAAGCTAACTGCAAGAACTCTATACAGAAATTAGATCAAATAAATATTGCCTCCATTTTTTAATCTTCACTTGCCTAAAGTGAGCTAAACAACTAACAAAAAACAATTCTTGTGCATTTTTTAATGTGTATGCTCAGAACTTGGGGAAAAAATGGGGGAGAAAGGCTGAGGTGAGGATATTCTGATGGAATTATTTTCATGAACTAGATTTTTCTAACTCAAAAGTTTCTTGAAACTTTTCTGGTGTTTTGTTTGGGTTTTTTTTAGATCCAGCTATGACAACGCAAGATTCCAATCAGACTCAGGTGAATTCCGTGACTAAGATGCAAGCTGGACGTGAATCATCTGGTAATTGTTTTATTTCAGTGCACTTAAAACTATAGTCCATTTTGTTGTTGATATTTGTTATCGTATAGAGTTTACATTTTCACACTGAAGTCTCTTGAAGTAAGATTGTGACTTTTTGGAAGAAACAGAAGTAGATATAGCACCTAGGTCTTTTAAAGCCACTGCAAGAGCTTAAGTGTCATAAGTATCCCCAGAACTGGAAAAAGCTATGCAGCTGCCAGTTTCATGACCTGTTGCCCTTAGGCATATATGCCTTAAAAGCAGGCAATGACCCTGGAGGTCAGGCAGCGCCCAAGCTAGTACCACTGCAGGGAGGTTGTGTTCTAGCCTTAAGCCATGATAATTTTTAATATGAGATCTCCTTCGCCTGTGTGTTAGTGAAAGGTATAAAAATGATCTGGCATCACTGTGCCTGCTAGCTTCATCTTTCTTAATTATGGCTGTGTCAAAACTGTCTGTTGTCCCTTATACTTAATTGTATTTTTAACAGGGAGCTGAGGATAAGTTCCAGGCAGGACAGGAAAAACCAATGATTGTTGGTTCTACTTCTCCTTTCTCCAAAAAGATGAGGGAATCAGAATTTCAGCACTGTCCAAAGCTCATGTTGATTACTGCAAGTCAAACATGAGCCAAGTTATATTTCTCTGTGAGCTCAAATCAAGTTCTGGCAAACTATTTCACAAGTTGGGTTTTTTTTGAGATAATGGTATTTATCTTATGTTCATCTTTGGAACTTTTTAGCACAATGTGAGAGCTAAGAGTGCAATAGCTAATAGATTCAATAAATCTCTACTTACATAAACACACATAGACATAAATGAAATACAGAAAGTGTTTAATATAGTGCAACCTCATCTGAATATTTTCATTTAATATGTGAATTGAGGAAGAAAGTCAGTGTGAGAATCCTGTTTGTTGCAAGACACTTTAAAGGCTGTCTAGTTTTGTGTGGCTGGATCTACCATATGAACTAGTACTGATGCCTTCTGAATGTATCATTGTGAGGGATTTCGGTAAAAAAGCCGATTATACATGTACTGGACTGAGATAAACTCAGGTGATCTGTGACAGCCCTGGCATGCTGTCTGAGTTTTTGTGCACATAGGCAGGCTAAGATGTGCCAGAACTTTTCAGCCTTGGTATTATTTCCTGGGTAAACACTTGGAAGGCTTGTGTTCTTCTCTAGAGCCAACAGGACTATTATCTACTGCTAAAGGCAGCTTTGATTTCTCTTCTTAAAAGACATTTTGTACTGTCAGTTGAGATTGACAACAGTCTACTGTTAACAACACCCAGTGAAATAGCCTGAAGTTCTGCTCCTTCATACCAACCACCTTAATATACAGGCTTATTTTTACATAAACTGATTGAAGGTTTAGGAAAAACATGAAAATGCAGATGGAGCAAGCCAGGCAGAAGGTTGATTGCCAGTGGCACAGAATTCCTTGTGCTGTGAGTTTGACAGGATGTCTTCTGAAACTGACCAACAACTTGAAAAGGCAGGTGTACCTCTGCTTATGCCTTTAAACGCAAACCAGTAGTGGGGACCTTCTTCAGCACAGCCAGATCTCTCAACTGCAGCTCAAAGGCATGCATTTAAGATCTTTACCTGAGAGTTCAGTATTTTATGCAAGGGAAGAGAAGGAGTAATGATTCTGATGAGATGTAGGCTTTCAGAGATGCTATTTTCACTGCACAGTGGTCAATTTGGCCACACAATGCTTCTCACAGTAGGAAGGCTAAAACTGTAGCCCACTTCCTTTATCTTCTCAGTTGTGATTGGGAATCTTTACAGTCCATGAACAGGAGCTGTAATCAAGCCCCTTTCCTTCTACAAAAACCAGAATAATTTTCTTTTATAATGCTGTGTGACTAGGCAGAATCAGTCTCTAACTACTGTTCATATATTTCTGCAATGCATTAGAAATATTTGACAATAAAATTACTTCCCAAGCATGTAAAAGCATGTGTGGCATGAAACATTTAGAGTATCTTTTGGGGTGGTGGTGAAATCTGTTTTTTTCTTTTCATCACCTTATTTAAAAGAATATTATTGTAGCTGGGCTACATCTGTTAGAGCTGCAGCTTATTAATTTGCTTTCTTTCTCTGTTCTTGAAATGCGTGAGAGCAAGTGATGAGAACAGACTGTGCTTAGAGTTGCTTTATCATGCTTTGTAGAGCTTTATAAAAGATAGAAGATCTCATACTCTCTGAAGGGTACGTGATCCACGGCCCTACCAAAAAAGGAATTTTGGTGACCATATACCTTGTAAATGTAGGTTTTCCTCACAAAAGGAGAATAATATTTTTAGAATATTTTAGGTCAGCCAAATGGTGGTTAATATTGGTATCCTTTCTTTGTAGAAGGGCATTACCTGCTGTATATCAGAAGTTTTGAGAAGCAGTGAGGGTCTTTGATCATTTTGTAGGGGACCATAAGGTGTTCTTGCTTCTGAATTCATTAATGCATCACTTAGATTAGATTGTCTACCTCTGACTTCCTGGCTATGTTGTTAGCTTGTAGTAGCTTTGGGAATGGCAGCATTCTGTTGTTCCAGGTTTTTTTGTTGGGTGAGTTTTGTTGGTTGGTTGGTTTGGGTTTTTCAAATGTTTCTAAAGCTTATTACTTTTTCAAGAACTATTTAAATATTGATATAATCCTGTACGTAAGCTATAGGTGACTCTTTGAGTCAGGCTGTAAAATAGCTATGACATTTTAGATACTGACTTTCACAATTGCAACTTTATGATAAAGCTAGAAACCATTCTATAACAGCATAATTGCTATAACAGCAACCCCACAACACTGCTGCTTTAAGATTACGGCTGCTAACACAGGTCTATAAAAGGATCGTCACAGTAGTCAGCAATTGGCAAGGTCCGTTTTCTCCTTTTAAGATTGTTGCAACTAAAAATTGCCAAACCATATTGGCACTACTGTGTGATTATTTATATAGGATAACTTAACTTTGTTTCCACCCAAACCTTGTTAGGTCCAGATGTTGGCACAAAAGAGCTCAAGCCGGCAATCAAGCAGAGCGCTGGTGGCTCAGAGCATGAGATAGTCCTACCTGGTGAGTGTGTTACTTTTTGTCTTCCAATTATTTTCTATTGAATGTGAGTACACACAAACTTTCATATGAGTTATAGAAGCATCTAGAATGGCAAGTTCTTGATAAAGTGAAGATGTTCACAGTGAGCATGTTATGAGCCCAGTGAAAGGTAAGTACATTTATGCTCTTATTAACTTCTCTGTTCTGATAACAACTATGTAGCAGTGGAGAATGAGATTCCTACTTTTATTAAAACGAAAAGTAAAACTAATTTATAACTCTCTTCCTCCAAATCAGTTGAAATGATAGGTTTTTTTGCACTAGTGAATCCACTTGGAGAGACCATGTAAGCTAGGGTACTTGCTGAACAGCAGGTGTTAGTTTAGCAACACTGCAGGAGTCAAAGTGTGGAGAACAGTAAAAATAAGCCTGTTCCTAGTGTACATATGAAGTTCCCAGTTGCCAAATAATATTCTAGAATTAATTTCTTGGATAGTTGGAGAAACTGATCTAACTGAAGTATCTCTGGAAGATTTGCAAAGTACTCGCATGATATTTTAAGGATGTAATTTTGCAGCCTTTATGCTGCATTTTCTTCTAGCAGGAAACTTAAGGTACTGTCTGTTTCCTGTTCTGGTATCTGCACTCTTAGTACAGGGATGCCCCAAACAGTCCTGCTATTGGTTAATCTTCGACATCGTCAGTTTTTATGTTTCATTCATTCGAAGGATGGATTTAATTTTAAAATAATCTCATAAGGGACAGATATTATTTTCAGCTGCTGTAATTAGTCTGACTGTAAAACTTTTGCTGCTGTGAAACCAGTTCCAGTTGTAAAATTATTTTGCTCATAAACAACCTTAACAAGCTGAGTTATGCTTGGCTTATTTATTCAGCCTAATTGCCGTAATAAATGGGTATCAGTAACTGATGTTGCTCTGCAATGGAAGACTGAGGTGTTGCAGTCTTAAGTTTATATCCAGTTCAACAAATCTGAAAATTTTGGCTGGGACTTGCAATTCTGGATATGTTGTACTTCAGGGTGTAATTGTCTCTGCCAGACCCAGTAAAGTTCACTTACTCTGGATCTGGTGCTATCACTCCAGTGAGGCTTTGCTGCTGCATAGGCATGACTTGCATTACTAAGTTAGTAAGCTGTACCTTAAAACTTCATTTTCTCTTGGAAAGAATGTGAGCTGTGCAATACACCTACAGTTTTTTGACCACCAAATACTACAGGGTACATCTAGAGTTGAAGTGAGGCATGCATAAATTTTCTTGGAGTATTTAGATGACTAACCACACTTCTGTCTAGAAGGCAGGAAAGAAAAGACCAGTTATGAAATAAAATGTCAGTACTAATGGGTATAATATCGAAAGCATTTTCTTATATAAGGCTGTTTCTATGGATCAGAGAAGATACTTGCTGTTGATATCTACTTCTTAGATATGCTTATTTTATGCTCGTGAACCTATGCTCATAAAAAGCAAAAAACTGACAGGTTTTTCTACTGTATTGGAATATTTTCCCACTGTAATTCTACAGACTTGCCGGGAAGGCAAGGGTGGCCCTGAATGGGTTTGAAGAGGATTTGATGTGAGCTTAAGTAACGGTAGGCATAAAAGACCTGATCCAACAATGTTAAGGCTGCAGATTTTATCAACAGCTTATCTAGCAATAGGATATACCTGTGATCTCACAGTATCACAAAAATCTGCAACTGGCTAAAATCTAAATAGTTACAGATACTTACATCTTAACTCTTCTTGACATTAATAATAACATTTTCTGTATACATATTAAGTACTTAATATTTTTTGTTTGGATTAAATAATGTAAAAGCTTAAGGCTGTCTCTTAAGTCTGTCTTGCTCTCAGTGAACTATCTATGCTTCTATAGTAAAGCCTGCAAGGCAGTTTACCTACAAAATGGGAGTGTGTTAATTTTGTAAAGGGGTATGTATTTTAAAACTCAGTTATGACTTAAGAAAATCGCTGTGAAACTCTAATTTTGCAGGGGCTTTTTTGCCCTGGGGAGTATAAAGAGCACCTGTGTCTTCCTGTAATCCTGTATACCTAAACACAGTCTCTGAAGCTTTTTCGCCCGGAATAAGGAAATGTGTTTCTTCATTAAATGTTTTTAAATTTCTTATAGGTGTGTCTGAAAAAAATATCTCTTTGGCCAGTCCAGGTAAAGTTGAACTTATATGCAAATTAGATGAGAAGTCCCATTTGAAAAATCCTCAAGTGACTTGGAAAAAGGGAAGTGAAACAATCAGTCACACCACTAAAACTCAGAACAGCTGGAGCATCCAGTAAGTAATGTTCTTTACACTGTGATCTGCAGATTTTAATGAGTTACGTTATATACAGTACCCAATACTAGTAATGTGTTTATTGGAAAAGGGAGAAATTCAGAGATTAATCAACATATGGAAACTGTTGGAAAGGAGGAAGACTGCAGGTACATCAAGCCTGGAAGATGAGCTCCTGTTTTTCCTCTAGTGCACGAAAAACAAAGTTTTTTTTTAAAGAACATAGAATAACAGAACAGTTCCTTGAAGTCCAATGATTATGTTCAGTAAGTGAAATAAGAATCAGTCTGAGATTAAAATATTTTCATCATTTCTCTTTCCACTCCCTCATTTTCCAAATGCTCTTTCCCATGTCATTGCTGCTTTGCAAGAGTCTGGAAGGCATCAGTGGTCATTTTCTTTCCTTTATAGGTAACAAAATGTAGAAGTGAGATTTACAGTAAAGATATTTGGGAGGTTTTCTTAAGTCTTTGAGACCTATACAGAAACTCAAAAAATGTTGTAGAAGCCTTTCTACAATTGATACAATTTTTGTTGTTCTTTAGAATTATGCCAGTTACACATTTTAACTGATCGGTCTCCATTTGATTTCTGTATAGCTTTAAGAGCAATAATACTTCTACAAAATTTCTATTGTAGAAAATATGATGAGACTATAACTGTCACTTTCCTGATATTGCATATAAACAGACACATAAATCTTTTTCAAAGTGATAGTAAAATGTATAGTTTGCCGGTGGAGAAGATGCTGGACTTCATTAGATGAAAGCTCTTTGAAACTATTCATTTATTTATTTTGTGTTGAAGAGATTACTTAAATGGTTTGCTTCTCCTAAAGCGCTGCATAGGTTATGCTTCATAGTTCACATGGTAAACCTATGTCTGATTCAGTAATCTGTAGATAATGCTGCTTAAAGGTGCCCTTTTGTCAGCATGAAGGGTGAAAATGGTGTTTGTGATCCAAAGTGTGCTTGTGCTCTTCTGTTCTCTTAAAAATGTTACGCTGTTTCTGCATTGCACTAAAGCTGAATCCTCGTGTTTCAGTGATGGTATGTGCTCCATTACTAATCCTTACTGTTTTCTTTAGAATGCTAATTAGCTGTCAGTTGTAGTGGTACAAAAAGAAAATACAAAAAACCCCCAAATTTATGATTTTTTCTTTTTGAGATTGACCATCTCAGAGAGCAGTCAGCTGGGAAGTTACACTTGTATTCTGAAAGCTGAAAAAGAACTCAGTGCTACGTTTCATTTGCATGGTAAGTTAATTGATTTGTATTTATTTTAAATGGTTGTTTCAGCTGGCTACTGCAAAGCTGTGTTAATACTCTTTTTGGATAGTATGGAAATTGCAAGTTACCTTGATAAGTAATGGCTAATTACCTTGATAAGTAATGGCTAATACAGTCAGGCTAAGGGAGAATTACCATCAAAGTATTTTCTGAAGCATGTATTGAAGAATTTTGAACCAAAAACTAAAAGCCTTTTAAAAAAACTCTAATAACCAAAAGAGCATACAAGTCTGTTTTTTACCCTTCTTGACTAACTGATTTCCCCTTCCCTCTCCATCTCTACAGCAGATGTGAATACACTTCACTTTCTGGGGCGTGAGATTAAAGGATGGTGTCTCACATAAATTTCTTCAAAAAGCAAAGCCAATAACTTGCAATTTGATTCTGAGATTAGGTATTAAAAGTGAAGTAATGATTGGTAAAATGGAGGCAAGATTTTTAAAATTTTGTTTGTATTTCTGAAACACTGTTATTGCTTTAGTGGTTTTTTTTTATCCTGTAATAGTATAAGGGTAGTACTTGGATGAACAATTAGTGTGCTTCATTGAGCAGTAAGAGTGCCCTCTCTTCTGTTTCATTCTCTTCTTCAATAATGCTACCCTGGAAGTAGTAGGGGACATTCAGATGCATAGAAGATGTGTGGAAATGATAATACAAGTTGCTGAGCTGATGAATATCTCTAATGGGAGTTACTTCTTTCTCTATTCCTACCATCCAAATTTTGCAAAGAGGAAGGCACACGTTTCATCTGTGACGGCTGATATAGAAGAGATTTTCCCTAAATGCAGGCCCTGAGAAAACCTAACTATTCAAATCATTACTCTAACCTTAGCTAAATTAAGCAGTGGGGCTCCCTAATTCTTAATCTGCAAGCTGCCTTTGTTCAGTGGGATATCCAGTAATAGGACCTGAAGAAACCTGCATGAGTTCAAATATTGATACCTGCTTTCAGACCTTCAGCCAAGAGAGACTAGCTTGCAGTGCTGAATAAAGACAATGTTGTAGTTTATTCAGGCCTTTTAGTATCTAAAAAGTAATTATGTATTTTTCTTGTCAGCATGTGGGTAAGGTTTAGTTGAATAGCTAACCAAGTTGGTGTAGACGGAAAAATAGTCCAAGGAGACCTTTTTTTTTTTTTTTTGTAAGTACATGGTAACTACTACAGTAAGGGCAGCAATGACTCAATAGGAAAGTCATCTTTTCCAGAACAGTGCATAGGACTGATTGATTTATTATAAGAAGATCAAAGAATTGCTGCACGATGGTTAAATGCTGCCACTTCTGATACCATAAAAAGTACTGGCTTGATGCTTTTTAAGATTAATGCAAGAGTGAAGGAAATGGGAAAGAGAAGTCCTTGAATCTTCCAGTCAATAATGCAGGGAGAACAATTTTCAAACTGAAAGATGAGTAATGTGTTGATATAGGCTCAGTGGCTTTAAGTCATCACTGCTGTAGCTAACTGCAGTATCTTTTCCACAAGGCAGTTAGGGATTATTGGATGTGTTACCTCACCTCTCCTTCCCCCTTGATTCCTGGCATGGCATAACCCTTCAGATTTTGAAGGAGTTATGTTTTTACTCAAGTTTGCAGAAAACAATGAGGTATTTACAGGAAGTTCAAGTTAATAAACATAGAGGACATTAATGGGTGTTATAAAATGTTGTGAAGTGCTGCTAGCTTCTAAAAGGGTAGAGTAGATTAATTTCTTTGTCCTTTGTTCCGGGACCCTTAAGCAGAGGTTGAGGTATGTGCACTGTGAAATAGCTCTGGTTTTTAAAACTGTGTGGAAATCCCACTGGTGTGCATGCTGGTCCTGACACATCTGTTTGTTTCTTCAAAAGCTGGATTTGTCTAGACAGCACAAATATTTTGTCACCAAATTTGGTGTGATCCACTTTAAAAATACGTGTGACAAGCCTTGCATGCATTCAAGGATTAAGTGTTACAGAGCCAGATCCCAGAACTTGTAATAGATTCTCATATCCTTAATCATGGCTAACGTGGTCACATGCATTGCTGGCATGCTTATAGCTGAGCTTTGCCACTCATGGGTGTGGCTAAATCTTTTTGACTGCCACATAAGGTTGTTGTGCTGGATATACATGTTTATTTTTATCCCAACCTGCTTATGTGTCTTTTACTCTAAATTGCAAAGGAGATTGCAGCAGTAATTAGTGAGGTCATCCATTTTAATGACAGCAGAGAAGATACTCTGCCAGTGTTCTTTAAAAGGATAGTGTTTAATGATTAAAATATATACATTGGAGTGAGAGAACTTTACTAGTAAAGAGTCTTGATGTATGGTGTAGCAAATTCTGAGACTGAAAGCAGTGTTCTTATTAACAAGTTGGTTTAGTATATTTCTGTATAGGAAACCTCAGTTTGAATACATGAGAAGTAGACTTTTTTTGTCTACTTCTCATGTATAATGAGAAATATATTCCTTATATATAAAATATATATATTGAGAACCAGTGTTCACCAGTCAAGAAGGGGTGGTGAGGACAAGAACAATCTTAGCTTGTATCAAATTGTTCATCATAACTGCTGAAAGTAAATACTTGGCCTGTTTAGTCTAGTGTGATCAATAAAATCTAAAGTATGTACTGGATCTGTACTTAAAAAGTAGAGCAATGAAACTTGAAGTAAAATTTAAAATGAGTGGATCTGAGGAAGACATATGGGTAAATATCCTAATAATTAGGGAAGGGAGGGGGAAATACAAACTTCAGCATTTGCGAAGCTCTAACAGTATCTGTAGGATACTCTCAATGCATTCAATAACCTTTCTGGGCATGTGCTTTTGAAGTTTGTGGGGCAGAAGCAGTTACAATGGCTGGGACAAGTAGCTCTAAAGTTAGAGTGATGTCTTGTTTCTTTTTGACTGTATTCTGTCCTCAGTAAGATTGGACCAAAAGTCCTTTTTATTGGCATGTGCCCAAAAGTCATTGCTTCAGCTCAGAACATGTTTGTAACTACAAATCTCTATCAATCTGCAGTTTTTTCTCAGTTACAGAAACATCCTCTGCATGTACAACTTGTCAGACGCCATTACATAGTCATATTGTGGCTGAAATAAACTTCTTGCAGTTTCTGCAGATTGAGTGAGATTGCAGGAAAATTACATGTTTGTTTCTAGTGTACTAGAACTGAAGCATGTTGCTTGCAGCTGCTAAGGAAGGGAAAAGAGGAAATGGGCAAGGATAGAAATCAGTCTGATTTTTTTCACTTAATGTTTGGTATTAATTGGCAACTTGCAAGATCACACAGGATTCCTCTAGTCTTCTGCACAGATTATATATCTGAAATAGCAGCCGGAAATAACTCCTTATTTAAGCCATGTCATGAATGATAGAATCATGAGGGTTTTAAGTAGAAAAAGTGAATGGAGTACTATAAATGAATACCTAAATATATTCTTTGTAATGCTAATTAAAACCTGTATCTTTCACTTGATGATTTTTTTTCTCATTGTTCTTAGTACCAAAGATTGATGGAAGAGAAAAACCTGTAATCACTTATGAAGGAGATACAGCTGTAATGGTTTGTAAAACTGAGTTTGATGCCAAGGCTTGGAGCTGGTATGTGACCAATGGAACTGAGCTGGTAAGATGTCCCTCTGTTGGCCAAGCAAAACAGTGTGACAGAAAATAAGTACAGATACTTTGTACTTCACTGCAAGCTCTACAAATTGCAATTCCATTAACTTTAATGGAAATCTCTTTATGGGAAAGGGAAAAAAATACCTCTATTATTTACAAGTATTCATTGTTACAGGGATGTAGTTTTTTGAACTGGTTTGTATGTTTCTTTTTCAAAAAGGCCCTGCCATACTCCCAAATAAGATGAGTCTTGAGAGGCTTGTTTTTACTGTATTTATACTGGTTATACTACTCAAATCTTGCTACTGGATACAAAAACAATCTTACAGAGGGACATGCTTCCATCTGTAAGATTTGTATGACCCTTTACTTCCTCCAGGTACAAGTAATTCTATTTCTTAGTCTTATGACCTATCTAGAAAGCACAGCTTTCTAAAACACTTTGTTTTAGCCCTCTTCTGAGGGCAGCACTGTCAACTGAGAGGAGGTAAAGAGATCTGTGTGCTTTATATGGCTGGAAGTTAGCACTGACTTTTTAAAGATTGTAAGTATATTTCCCAGTGAACAAGAGCTCCGTCTTCCACTTCCTTGAAAGTGCATGTTTTGTGCTGTGGCGGAACCTGTGCATTAGATCTGGCAGCCAAGGATGCCTTTGCCATTGGAGAATCAGTAGAGCCAAAGGTGCCTTTTATCTGGTCTTAAATGAACTAAAACAGGTCAGACAATTTTCTCACTGAAACTTTGTATTTTTCTCCAGTGAGTCTAGAAGGAACTAGGGTGTCCAGCTAGAATAAATCCTTCCCTTTAAAGTGGGGTAATCATGCTTCATGGATGCCTTTTGTTCCTAACTCATTGTACATACCTATACAGAGCTGAATGTTGATGATACTGTTCGATTAAATACCTTCTCATTACATTATTAAGACTTGCAATGTATTTTTTTCAGGTTGCCATTGATAAGGTTTTGCCTAAAGACAAGTTTGAAATTAAGGCACCATCTGCCAGTGCAAACCGTCTGGAGATATTCAAGCTCACCAAGCAAGATAGTGGTGAATATTGGTGTGAAGGTGGTTTTGACTTAGGGAGCAGTAAAGCGAGGTTTGAACTTAGAGTTCTGTCCATCACGGCACCTCTCAAACCCTTTATAGCAGTTGTGGCTGAAGTTGCTATTCTTGTAACTACTATTGCGCTCTATGAGGTGTATTCAAAAAGGAGACAAAAAGGTAAGTTTTGGTGGGGGGTTTTTGGTTGGTCAGTTTGGGTTTTTTAAATTAATGTCTAGCTTTCTGTTGAAATTACAGCCAAAGGTAGCAAAGTAAGACCTGTAGTGCAGCATATATGAAGATGGGTCATTTTCACATCTGTATTTCTGATAAAATTCTTTCATCTAAAACACTGTGATGAAAAGCACTTTCACTAAGCAATACTTACCCATAACAGTTTTTATATAGTCCTGGGGGTTTTTTCACTTACAATACGAGGGAATTTTGAGGCTATAATTCTTGGGGGAATGCTTAGGAATGGAAGCAGTTCTTGGTAGCCTTGATGGGAGAAGTTTCTTTAAAGACATTTAGTAAGAATGAGAAATTCATGTGTCTAATACAGCCATAAATACATGTTATCTATATTTTAAAATTCAGAAATGTATAAAGCTGTATCTATTAGATGATTTGTATTGAAATCAGACTAATAAAAATTTATCAAAATAAGCTTTTTCACCACTTTGGAAGTAATTCCCTTGAATAGATAAACAAGGTAATTTGAAATACATATTTAAGAAAACTAACAAAATAAAAAATAACATTTTGTCCTGATTAAACAATTACTAAATGTACTAAACAAGAAATTTTCTATTGTTTATTAAATGGATACTTCTATATAGTACTTCTTTTGTTCTGCAGGAGGTGAAAAAGAATTTGACCAAATTGAGCAACTGTAAGCAAAAAAGTTCCTATACCTGTAGTTCAATATTTGTTCTTATTGTTTGTTGTACAAAATTATACCTTGTTGTTGATCCCATTGGTAAGGGGGATGGTGGTCAATGTGAAAAAATTGTTTATTCTTTTCCTTAAAACTTCCTAATTCCAGAGTGAGCAGAACACTATTTTCTACCTGGAACTTGATTTTGAAAACAGGATTTTTTTGGTGGTGGTTTTTTCTTTGTTTGTGTTGGTTTTGGGTTTTGTTTTGTTTTTTTTGTGAGAGCACCACGTGTCCTCATTATAAGCTCATTCTAGAAGACTATAATTGCATGGAAATGACTTCCAGGTGAAAGGGTAACAGAAGTGGCTCTGATTTTTTTTTTTTTTTTTTCCCCCAACGTATATCTGTCCATGTTAACATACGTTTCTCTCCTTTGCATGTGGTCAAAGCCCTAACTCTCATAGCTAAGCCTGTAGTTGCTGGGGTGTTGGGAGCTGGCATTGAGTTGGCTGTTTTGGGGGCTAACTCCAGCCTCTCAGGAGATTTCACTCTGTGCTGGTAGCTTGGGCTTCCTGGGCTGCGCTGCTGTAACCAAAGGAGCAGGTGTAGGCCCTTCTGTTGCTGTTCTGCAGTTCCAGGGTCTGAGCTCCCATGCTGGCTCCCCTGTCCTTAGGATCATCTGTTTCTTCAGGCTTGCTTGCTAACGTGTGCTATACGTGTCTTTCTGCCTGTCCTCTGAATCCTGGTTCCCTTATTTAGGCTATTTACCTCTTAAAATGAGGCAAGTTGCCTAACAGGTCCTCATTTTAGAGATGTCCAGTCTACTGTAGTTTTTGTCCCTTTGATCCCTTCTCTCCTGCTGTGTTTGTCTCCCTTTTTCTTCTGACTAGCTCTCTTTCCCTCTTCAAATTTTCTTTGCTGCAGTGACCTTCTTTGTTTTCCTGTGTTGTATTCACTTTCTCCTTCCTTTTTTCAGTGCTGATAATATATTTTGGTGTTTTTCCACTTACCTTAACAGATTTAAAGCTCTAATTCAATTACAGAAGAAAGTGGGAGTATGTCTTGGGAATACAGTACGCTATTATACTGCTGAATGTTTGGGGATATGCCTTGGGTTGAAAATTGAAAAATTGTCTTTATTGCACAGCCTACTTCTCATAAACATGCTGAAAGCACCAGGATGGTAACACAGAATAGAGCACTAAAATAACGTTTCTGTCCTTGTGGGATGTGGTTCTGTACAGCTGCTTAATCTTTGTGTAATTCTCAGATAAACATATATGAGGAAAATTTATTTAACTGTGTACCTCCCTGATTCAAGAACTGAAAGTTATTTCAACTATTGGCTGTTTAGAAGATGGATTTGTGTACCAGAGAGTAGCTCCAAAGGAACACGTCTGGTCTGTTATGTCAGGGGATGACTAATACAGCTGTGTTTTGTTGATGAGGCTATAATTAAATGTCACATCCAGCAGTGTATTTAGGTGGGAGCCTAGTGAATCACAAACTTCTTTTTAGCAAGAGAACTCTTAATTCAAGTCTTTTTTGTGATGCACAGTATAATAGCTAGTTGCAGTTATTCCAGAAGGAGACTGGGAATGATGGTGCTGGTCTTAGTGTTCAGTTTTGGAATTTACCCTTTTTTCCTTGTAGTAAACCAGAAGACGACGTAACTAAGGGACGCAAGTAGTTCTAGGCAGAGAATGAAGGTTCCTTTAAAGGTAAGTAAGAGATGAAAGAGAGACCAGAGTTTGTTTTTCTCTTGAGCAGCCTGATATTAGGACAGAGAAGTCTGCTTTGCCATCCCAATTTTTTTTTTTTTTATGTGGGAGCAACATAGTTATTAAATCATTGTTTAGGTAAAGTAAGATACAGTTGAACAAGAAATTAAGTCCAAATAATTTTAACTCAATTGTGTTGTCATTGTGATTTACTAGTTCTGTTAACTCATGCAGTCTTTGAAATGGGACCCAGGTTAACCTGCCTGGCTCCTGGTCATAAAAGAATCCAGTGAATGCCAGGGTAGGTGCTGAAGAGCATAAGAGATGCTACTGTGCTCAAAATCCCACTCTTTCCAGCTGTATTTTGGGTGTCAAGTGAGTTTATGGAGGAGGGATCCTCTGTAATAGCAAGTGGGGAATATGAAAGTACTGGAAGGATGTAGAGGAATCTGGGAAAGAAGACTGGACTTCTTTCTGTATTCTGTAAAATAAGGAACCAGTGTGTGTAGTCCCATAAAAGCTATATAGTGAACTTCCTGATTCTCTACCCTCTTTTTAGTCTGATTATAGGCTGTTTTTAGTTAGGCCATCTGGAAATGCTTGTCAGAGGATTGTCAGGTCTGTCAGTAGAGGACCAATCCACACACTTGGTTCTCTTCTGCATCTGGCACCTCAGCCTCTCATCTGTAGACGAGAGGTGTGAATGACTTTGCATTCATGTCACTGCTGGTTCATCCTCACCACAAGCCATCTGCCTGAGTAAAGATTGTTGCCATACCCTTTGTTTTAAAGAACAGAAGAAAACCTGTCAGGTAGGGTTGACATAAAGAGAGTAACAACTCAGAAAATTATCCAGAACAAATACTTCCCGAGATTATATCGTCTCTGTTCCTCTTAGAGTTTAACCCCAGCTGGCAACTCAGCCGCATGCAGCCACTTGTTTTTGCTCTCTCTGGTGGGATGGGAGAGAGAATCAGATGAGTAAAAATGGGTGAGTTCAAGGGCTGAGATAAAGACAGCTTGACAGAAGCAATAAAAGCTGAACACAGAAGCAAAATAAGGGATTCATTTACTCTTTCTTAGAGGCAGGCAGGTGTTCAGCTGTCTCCAGGAAAGAAGCGCTTCATCGTGTTTGAACATGTGTAATAGCTGCTTGGGTTAATCAGGAAAACAAATGCTATCACTCCGTATGTGCGTCCCCATTCTCCTTCCCCCAGCTTTACATGCTGAGCACGATGCTCTATGGAATGGAGAATGCCTGTGATCAGCTGGGGGCAGATGCTCTGGTGTGTCACCTCCCAACTCCCTTGTATTCCCCCAGCCTCCTTGCTGGTGAGGGAGAACACAAGGCGTTGTGACTGTGTAAGCACTTACGAGCAATACCTAAAACATTGCTGTACTATCAATGCTGTTTCCAGCACAAATCCAAACCTAACCCTATACCATGTGCTGTGGAAAAAATTAACTTTATTCCAGTCAAAACCAGCACACAAGGATTTATCTCACGTTGGATCTGAGGTTCCATTCTTAGAAAGTTCTTTTGATGCATAGCACTCAGTCAATAAATAAGGATTCTTCCCTGAGAATCACCTGCTTTGTCTTCATAGACTGTGTAAAAAGTTTTAATGTCTTAACATGATAATGCCAGTTCCTCTCTATAAATCCATGAAAATAGGTTGAAGCAAGGTGGGGATCAGTCTCTTCTTCCAAGTAACAAGTGGTGGGACAGAAGGAAATGGCCTCGAGTTGTATCAGGGGATATTGGATATTAGGAAAGCTTTCTTCACTGACAGAGTGGTCAGGCACGGGAACAGGTTGCTCGGGGAAGTGATGAAATTGTCAACCCTGGACATGCTCAGAAGATGTGTTGATGTGACACTTAGGGTTATAGTTTACTGCTAAATGTGGTGGTGCTGAGTTAATGGTTGGACTATATAGTCTTAGAAGTCTTTTCTAACCTAAATAATTCTATGATTTGATTTGCAAATTGGATCATTCAAAAAAATTGATATATTGATTAGAGTGAAGTTTATTTTCAAACAAATATAGGAAGATACTAAGCAGTAAAATAAGAGGATTTATATTATAATGAAATCTGTTTATTCTTTTTTATGGCAGGAGATTTAAGCCAATTGAAGTGGAAATCATAACAAAGCTACAGAAGATGTATGCAGCTATGCATGTTAAACATTCACTATGTTTTGAAGTAAAGTCCTCTACATTTGAGAAATAAGATGCTTTTAAAACAGCTCTGAAATGACTCATTTTATACAGATGATAATATGCTATATTACATTTAGACTTTCATCTGTAACATTTTACTACTAGAAGGTGTTTTTTATGTGATTAGGCTTACTGTTGGTTTATGATTGATCTGTTTGATTTTTATCTCCCAAACTGGAACTAGTGTTGTATTCACTGAATAAATGGTTACTATATACTGGGCTTATTATCTGGGTGTTATAAGACTGGACATGTAAGATCAAAAAAGTATTTCCACCAAAGAAAATGCCTTTCACTAGCTAATGAAGCAAATATGATGTGGCCATTTTTACCAAAGAAATGGTGGAAGGGGAATCTTTATCAGGACTTACATGAAACATTAAGAGAGTTGTGATTTACTTGAATAGTAAAATGTCTTAATTCTAACTTTTCTTAGCTTCATTCTCAGTTCTACTATACTGTAGTCCTTATTAAGGTAAACATTTAGGTACCACACAGCTCAAATATTTCAGAGTAGATGAAAGAAGTATTGGGGATACAGTACCTTCTCAGACTAAAACTGCAATAATTCCTTATGCTTGAAAAAATTACTGCACTCTCTGGGGCTGCAAAACCAGTTTGATTATTATCATTTATATGGAATGCTGAATTTTCAGGAATACACCTATGTATGCTTCTGGTCATACATATTGTCTAGTTGGTACTTCTGCTTCTTTCAGCAAACTGTTGTTTCTTAAACTCTTTGCAAAGCACAGAGTGGGTCTTGAGCAGCTAAAACTTTCAGGATAATAGGATGAAGCAGCATGAATACCACTACTTCTCTTACACAAAAAATTTAACAGTGTTGTTAATGACTTACAGTACTGCTTTAGAAGAGTGAGTTGCCATAATGCCGTTTAGTTACATTATGCATTCGGGAATTGAAAAATGCTCAGCTAATAAGAAAATGGTTGCATCAGTTGCTTTTGGTTGAAATAATTAAAACTTCAGTTTTGAGAGGAAGAAGTAAAGTTTTCAGAACAACATCTTTTTCTCCATAAAAATGTAAGGAAGAACGCAGCATTTGCAGACTACATAAGAAAGTGAAAGAAGAAAAAAAATACAAAGAACTTCTTTGTACTGGTAATTTTTCTTTGAACATAAAGGAATGTAGGAAAGAAATTAGACAAAACATTTAATTCCCTTCCTTGATTTTTTCTATTGTACTGTTCTTCTGGGTTTGAAAAATATCAGAAATCCTAGAATTGGAAGTTTTGTTTCAAATGGGATCAATCCAGTCTGATGTATGCTTTTTTGTTTTTCTTAATTCATTTGCCAGTTTGTAGAACTACAAGTAAAGGTCCAAATAAGACACAATGAGAAGTATAAAAGCATTAGGTGATTGAGTGTAAGGAGTAAACGCTGATAAAGATTCCCCTTGCCTAGATACTGTGTTTATTGTATTTTGCCTTGGAATTTCTATGTTAAAACTAGAATGCATCTGCAGTTTTTTATATGAATTTCTCATTCATATAATCAATGCTTTTATTGTAGCAAGTAAATGTGGGCAGTTTTAAAATGCTTACTTCTGTATATTGTTTGGCACATCTTAGAGTTTGTTGTAATTTGTTTCTTGTAGGCTGTTAAATAGTAAAAAAGGTAGTCTTACTTGGACAGCTAAGAATTATATTCTGAATAAAGCAGAATTAATATATTTTGCAATGGAAATGAGTCTAGATACTCTCTGGAAGAAAGCCCACCACTTAGCCAGAAATGGTAACAATCTTTCTGACTTCACTTAGCCTTATTCCTACCTGATCTTGCAGTTGGGCTATAAAGTCTTGGCTAACATAGGCAAGTTATACAAATAGATAGTTTTTTGGCATTAGCAGGGAAAACCTGGATTAAACATTAATTTTAGAAGCAACACGTTTTAGAACTTTTAGGACTGTATTAGCTTGGTCAGACTGGCTGCTGAAACTATAGCTTTGCCTTGACCTATCTCTAGCATGTTCTGCTTGCTTTTTCTGATGGGTTTCGTGTTTGTTTTTACGGTGGTGAGTAGTTTTTCGTCATTATTCTCGTTTTATTCTATGCATGTTCTTCTAGGTTTAAACCCTTTTGGGCTGCCCTATGGAGGGGAATAACAAATAATATTAAATGGTAAATATGAAGTAATTGGTATAATTAATAGTCACCTTCAAAGCCATAAACTCTACTTTTCTTGGTCCAAGTACCACAAGAAACTCTGAAAATCTTGAACTTTGTCTTTTGAGAAGTATGTGTTGTGTATATTCAGAACATTCCCATTGCAGATGCTTTAGGGTCTTAGCATTGAATAGAACAAAAACTTTGTAACTTTAAAAAAACCCTGAAACTCTAGGCAGTGATTTATTTTTTTTTACTTCATTCTAGCCAAGAGATACCAAATAAGTTCCAAAACTGTTGTGAAATTTCCTTCAAACAGCAATTGGAGCTAAGTGTAAGGATCCACAAAATTAGTTTTAATAACAAAACATCAGTGTGTAATAACTGACTGACACGGGCAGACTGAATCTTAACAACTACAACTGTTTGGCAAATCTTGTCTTCCAAGATTAAAATCTTTTCTTGCAAGAGGAGATACTTTACTGGATTTTAGACCAGCAAAAGCCTTACGGGTTTCATAGAAGAAAAGGTTGAAATCTGCAAAAGAATTGTGAAGGGTTGTTTCCTAACACTTGAAGCTGCTACACTGCAAATTCTCTCTGCCCTTAGGTCCAAAGTAGACACAAGCAGCTGTGAGACCAAATTCCTAGTGAAGATGGACAAATATTAAAAGAGCTTCCAAACTGGGGATTCAAATAGAACTGCATTAATATTTCTTTAGTATGGAGACCTAAGCATTACCCTGCAGTTGTTCAACAAAATTGGTTAGCTGTAGGTCCTTCAACACACACAATCCTGGGGAAGAGAGGGACCACTCATCAGTACTGATGTTGCTACTAGGATCAGCATCCTTGTGCCTCTAACTCTTTTTAAGCCAGAGAAAGTGATGTTTATATTATGCCTCTAAATTGTGCCTCAGAACCTTTGAACAGTTGACTGCTGAGCAATGAAAGTTGAAAAGAAACTGATTGGTACCTTAGGGGCTGGGGAAGTTTTTGAGACGAGTGGTGCCCTAAGTGTTGAGCTACCCAGCACGTGTTGTCTGACCACAATTAGCTGCACGAGGATTCAGTTCTAGCTGGAAGCTCCCCTGGAACAGGAAGGTGCAGATAGTGAGGAAGCAACCAGATGAGAACATACTAGGGACATGGGAAGGAATTGCATTTTGGTGTTCTGTCGGGGTCCTGAGGGACAGACAGCAGAAGCTGAGGTGACTTGCAATTAGACATGTACAAGGAAGACTGAACAGAGAAAACATGTTTTCAGTTGTACCACTCAGACTGTGTAGGAAGTTTTGTACAGCAGCTGAAAACAATCTGCCATTGCTGAACACCTAGACAGATGAAAGCACAGAGCTAACTGAGATGTCTCATAAGAGAACTAGAAGTTACATGCATAGAAAATACTTCTCTGCCAGTTTAACAGTTTTGTAGTCTTGTTACTTCATTATGCTAGAATGTGTGTATATAATTCTTTGTGAAAAAATAAACCAAGTTCTTGATTTGTCAGAATTTACTGTTGGCAATTGAGTTCATTTTTGTAGCTGTATAATGTTTGTTCTGTCATACCCAAAATTACTTCCTTACAGAAACTTCATCTGCTTTGGTTTTGCTTTCAGCTTTATATTTAACTAAAGAAATGTTGGGGTTTTTTGTTACTTAGGATATTTCTATGAATTGACTTGCTGAATTATTTTCAGGGTGACAAAGTTAACAGTGCCTTGAAGGAAGAAATTTGTTTATCGTAGTTAATTTTGTTTTCCTCTTTTGCAATATGTTTGCTAGAAGTTTTCCTCTGAAACTTGACAGCAAAATCTGTTTTTCTAGTGAAAGACTACTAAGCCTAATGCTTTTTTCATACTTGCCTTATTTTACATTCTGATTTTATATTCCATGCTCACACAACTGTTTCATTGTATTACTTAAGCAAATGGAAATACCTTCTGTTTGTTTGATATATATCAGATAATGAGGATGGTAGTTATGAGTAGTGTGAATTGATATGTGTACTTAGAAATAATTTCAATAAAGGTAACCATAAAGTTATTGTGATCTTATGCCTGGTGTCTTAGAGAAACAAAATCAATCTCCCTCTTTATTTATTTATTTCTTCATACCTTCAGACCTTTAGACTCAGATTGCACATTTGCTTGATTACCCAACAGTCTTTACTTAGATCTGTAACCTTCTAGATGGAGATTCCCAAAGATAAAGTAAAATCCAAGTAATTCCTTTTTAAATGCACACACTGCATCTGGCCTAGATTCATCCTTTGTAACTTGGAGATAAAAGTTAGGAAGTTGCACTGTTAATGGGAGGTGATGCTAAAGGGTATCTTCAACAGAAAATAGCAGCCTAAATAGAATCTTGATTAAGCAGGGTGAGTATCACCCTGTATCAGTCCTAATTTTTTATAAAGCGCAAGATACCAAAACACACTTAGATGCTATCTGTCTTCCCATGAAGATAAGTCTCTGCACTTGCCTTGGAAATTGAATTAAACACTGTTTTTTTCCTTCCAGTTACCAGTTGAAGGAAGACCTAAGGGCATTTCATTAGGCTGCCACCTACTATGATCTCCAAGGCATAATATGACATTTTTTAGTACGTACACTTTGTGCTGTGTTAAGTAACACATCCTTGCTTATTGCTGTCTTTGCCAGAAGAGCTCAAATGAGATAAATAAACTGCACAGCAGAAAGTGTATATTTGGTCTCTCTTTGGCAGGTGTTTTGAATGTTTGTGATGAGCTTGTTCCCTCCTAGCAGAGAGCAGTTGCCAGGCAGGCAGACCTTTGGAAGAGGACAGAGTACCATTACCTGTATTTCTGCCACTTGGAGTTTGCTGTACAGAAGGATGAGTCTGTACAAAAAGAGGGAAGACTAAAGCTAACGGCTACCAATTAATGGTCACATCCTAAGCCAGATGTAGGATGTGCAGCCAGGACCACTTGGTGGACAAGTTACTGCAACAGAGTAAAAGTGTTTGTAGTACCAAATACTTCTATAATTGTCTCTTTTAAAAATCTACTGTTTAAAAGGCATCATCTAGAAAATGGAAAATAATAGCAGACGGAGACACAGTTTGGAGTTCTTCCAAAAGAGGGGAATAAGGGAATTGGTAGCCTTTGCTGTTAAGGGTCATGAGTTTTCTAAATGCATGAATACTTCCAAAAAACCATAAAGGAAAACATGTAGAACAGTATTGTTTAAAAATGCCAAACAACTTGACAGCTGAAACATATACCATGGATTGGAAAGAAGGCGTCTCCCCAGTGCAAGTAAAAGCAATAGCCTTTCCATATTGCAGAACAACTGTTGTTTACTGACTTTAATTCTGTTTCTGTGGATAAAGAGCTGGTAATCATGTCTGACATTTTAAAATACATTAACCTCTACATTACTTACAATTCCATCTAAGACTGTCAGACAAAATAAGGTCGTGAAGTTACCCTTTGAAATTTGGGAATTAGGATTATTTTTTATAGTGATGTATTTCTCTTGGTGAGCTGATGTCAATTTGCCACATAGTTCAGCCACTGCATGCAATTGCTTTGTCGGAACTTGTTGGTTCAGGTGCAGTGGTTCTGCTCAGAGGGTTCACACAAATCTCTGTGACCACTGGTACTTTTATGACTCAGGAGTGAAGGACAGAAGTGGTAAGAAAGAAATATGAATCCCAGAAGATAAAACCACCTATTCAGAAAAGCTGTGTGTGTGTATCAACACAAACAAATAGTCAAGGACAGCCATTAAACCGCTGACAAAAAGCAGAGAGCAGATTTATTTCATTACCCTGCTAACAAGGCCAGGCAGCAGAGACACGCAGGGACATGGGCCCTGTCAGGCTCAGCTTATCCTAGCAGACAGTGAGGGTGCCCTGGTTCTTTCCCCTGTATAACAAAGGGCTTCCCACATGTCTGAGTGTCTTACCTCTCCACGTGATTTCTGCTTCTCAAAGGATGAGCAACAGTTAGGCATAGGAAATGGGAGTTTTCTCACACTGGCAGTTTCAGCATTCCCAGCTGCAAGGTTACTTTGAGCAAAATTATTCCTCCTTCTTCACCAAATCTTCTACTTTTAACCCATACATTGAGTGTATGAAAAAGTTCTTAATGGGCTTTTTGCATCCACGTATGTATGTATAGACACTATCTAGAAAATACAATGCAAAAGCACAGCCTACTTTTGGAGAAGTAAATAAAAGCATTTCTGTCAGATCAGTTAACTTGTGAAAATGAGCTGTAGGATCAATTTGTTCCATCAGGATAGACAGAAGGATCTGCACATCTGTGTGTATCTGCACAGCTCTGAGATATCATCATGAGGAAATAAGATATCAAGAAAACAGATACTTAAAAGTTGTTCAGGTGATGTTCACTTCTACCATGCCTCAGATTTTGACAGTGCAGACATACAAACTAATGAATATTCTGAGTATTGTTTTCCTGTAACCCTTAAGAGGACCCTATCTTCTGAAGCATTTTACACTGCTTCTGGCTTTCTGGCATTGCTAGTAAGAAAAATGTGCAAAGAAAGAGAAGAGCAGGTTTTGTCCTAACTCACGTTTTGGAAGGAATTACTTCAGCTGCTTATTGCAGCTTGTAATGATAATGGAGCACATCAGATCTAGGACCCTAAGGATGACATGCTCACTTTGTTCCACAGGAGCACAGGTGTTGTCAAGTTACCTGCGGGCTACTTCAGGGCACCCTTACCTCACTGCATGCAAAGGAAAAGGTCCTGGTAAATGGTGGAATAAGGGGAAGAATTGTGGCTTTTTAGAGAAGGGAGAATTTGCTCTCAAGTGCTGCACAGTAGTCAGCCCTGCACAAAATTTTAATGCAGAAGACATAGTTTACTGCTGGATAAAGCAGATACTAAGCTTTAACAACAGGTCAAATGTTTTTTCTGCCATGTCTTACATATACAGTAACAATAAACATTAGGTGACAGTTACAAGAATACACTAGGAAAAGCTATCTTTGCACAACATAATGGCCTTTTCTAAAATCATGGTCATAATATGTAGGTTGAGTGACAGAAAACCAAACAAAAAGCTGTGTATCATCTGACTTTTCGTTTGAATCTGGAGAGTTTTTATGTATGCTTTTGCAAGGTCACAGATATCCTTTACAGAAGCTGGATGATGTGCCTTTGATCTTGTCCTCCTAGTGGCCTCTCCCAAAAAGAGGTGTGTGAGTTAAAATACTCTGTAATGCTGATCGCAGCATGGACAAACCACACTACAAGTGAGCCATGTGCCTGGCCATTGTTTCAGCAGCTATGTAGGGCAAGCAAGAGAGCAAAACCTGCAGGAAAAGTGAGGAAAATTAATGTCACCTTCAGAACATCATAAGTGAGCAGAGAGGCAGAAGTGACAGGATTTAAAAATGGAGAGACAGTGAGAGCAGGCATGGGCAAAAATGGGTGCCAAAGGAATGAAGGGTGTTTGATAGATTTCAAGGAAGAAGAACAGCAAAAGCTAACACTGGTGGCGAATTCAAGCACACTTTAGAACACATTCAGAAAAGCATCTTCCTGTTACCAAACAAACACAGAAATGCTAGAACGAATAAACCAGCTAAGACATCTGGAAGAAGCTCTCCTTCAGATCAGAGCCTGTGCTCTTCATTATTAATTAAAGTTTGGAAAGCATCTGGAAAGAAATCTTTCAGGTTATAAACAGGTCTTCAAAAAAAATTGTACATGACATGAGTATAGATGGTACATTGATGAAGAGTCAGTACAGGAGTAGTGTCACCACACAAATGAATAGGAGTTATTTCAAGGAAACCATAAACTCATGGAAAGAATGAAATTTGTATTCAACTTCCAAAATTTCTTTTTACAAGGTCCTATACTAGCAGTGTCTGAAAATACATGGGGGAAAAGCAACAAACCTATTATAGAACAACAGTTTATTTAACAAGAAACAGAAATATTTGAATAAAGTGCAGGGATCAACACCGAGATCCATGATGTTCAACATAGTAATAAAAGCAAGAAGGGTGCTTAGTGAGCTGATAGACCCTGGGTAGTTAACCATGAATCTGAAAATGAGTTCTCAGAGTTGTAAAGAAAAACATTTAAGCAAGATGAGGTGGCAGATAATAGAAGTTGATAAAACAATAGCTAATTTATGTACAGATTGTTAGGTTGTAGTTTTCCCGTGAAGTGTCATTAAACTGAGAACTAACTGGTGCAGCATATTATGAATATCAAAGCTTAGACAAGCTTAAAAAGTAATTATGTAAATTCACAAATGAAAAGTCTGCCAAGTACTGATTAGGGCCTTTTTCTCAAGGACAGTCTAATCCAAGGATGGGTCAAATTGTGGCAGATATCCCTGAAGCATATCACTGTATGCCTGCCGTACTCTCATACCCTTTCTGGTGATATGCTAAGGGCAGCAGAAACATGCTGAAATTTTGCCTGTTCCCTTACTTCAGGGTTAATGCTGCAATAATTACAGAAAAACTGCATAGTACAGATTTCTTTTTTTCAAGATTGTTTGTCACCACTTAGGACTAAAAGACTCTTTAGATCAAGAGAAGCTATGGTACAGTTTGTCCATTTTAAAATTTTAAAATTTATTTGGTGAAAAATACCATCTAGAAACCATTTATATACCTTAATAAGCACCAATGTTTTTACTAGTGTAAGTATGATTCTCCACCCATATTGCTTTGTACTTTGGTGCTTTTCATATGAGAAGAAGAAATAAATATTTCAGAAGAGACAATTGAAAGACTACTGATTTTCTTTTCCTAAATTACATTTTTCATGTTGGAAGAGCTGTATTAGGGGTACATGTCCCAAAGTCTATGCTTTTCCTGTTATTGGGTAGCTGGCTGTGGGGGTGGTTTGACCCTGGCCAACAGCCAAAAACCCACACAGCTGCTCATTCCCTCTGCTTCCCTGTGAGACACGGAGGAAATGGAAGGCAGGCAAAACCACTCTAGCATCAAGACAGTGACACTCTGATAGGGAAAGGAAAGTCTGTGCATGCAAGCAAAGCAAAAACAGGAATTCATTCACTACCTGCCATTGGTGGGCAGATGTCCAAATTCTTCCTGGGAACCTCAGCACGTGTAACAGCTGCTTGAGAGGGCAAATATCATGTCCTCTGTCATATCTCATATACTTCCTCTGAGTCTTAATCGGAGAGAAGGATGCTCTCTGGGATGGAAAATTCCTTTGGTCAGTTAGAGAGATGTCCTGACTAGGTGGCCTTCTAATGCCTGCCCACCCTGGGTTTAGTCTCTGGGAGTCAGAGCACAGAAGATAAACCCTTGTATCTGTGCAAGTTTTGTTCAGCTGTGCCCAAAACACTGCTGTGTTATCAACACCGTTCTGCCACTTGGCCACAATTTTGAAGCAGCACTGTACGGGCTGCGGTGAAGGACGTTGACTCATCCCATCCGGACCCAGTGCACCAACATTTTACAAGGTTGAGTCTCCTTCCCAACACTGGCCTGGAAACAAACCACAAAACCTCTTTTTCTTATGCAACAGTTATAAACTTACCAAGCTTCTTGCCCACTGAGTTAATTGACTGTAAATTTCAAGCAGGAGTCAAAAAGGCAGAGGCCTAAGTAATGAGAACAACTATTTAAGCAATACAATTCCTCCCCTTCCGCTGAAAACATTGAATGTAAAATATATCATTATTTAAAGCATATATCCTTCAATAGTTGGCAATAGGTAGGGCAAATATACTTCTTTTGGGATTTTACAGTTTTTCAAATAGTTTTCTTTATTTGCCACTGGTAATTTTCAAGATTTGGGGTGTTTCTGAAAGTAAGTACTTTTTTTGCAAGATGAAGCAGCAATACAGTCAGATTCAAGGCTGCTACTTGCTTTTTCATCTCTCTTCCACAAATCATAGCAGAAGGTGAAATCTAATCTTCTACTTTAGGGTCCAGCTGGGAGAATGATCCTTGGTCCATCATATAGTGTAAAATTTCATAATCACCTCTCTATTAATCAAAAAAGAGCTAAGTAATTATCTAGATATGTGGGAGGAAATAAAGCAAAATATAACTTCTCATAATTTTGTACGTCACAAATGGAAATTCAAGATTATAATTTTCTTTAATAAAATTATTCATAAAAGCAAATTACCTCACATTGCACAGTGCTTTGAAGGCGTACCTTGTAACTAGGTATATTTATACCCTATGAGTAGAGTTAGATCAGAGTGCAATGTTTGGTCATTGCTGACAAGAACCTGGACATAAAAAACTGATTCAGGCTTGAATCTGGTGGTGTAATTCTGCTGACTCATTTGTCAATCCAAGGATTTCACTGACCAGTGTAGCCTATATTTAAATTATTTTACCCAGAAAAAAAAAATCTTTGATGCAGTTCTTATGGAGAAATGGAAGAGCTGTTTCTGCAATAGTAAAAAGGTCACAAAAATTCCTTTCCCTTGCTCACCAGGAGCCTGAGTAACAGGTGACTCCCAACCTCTGAAAAGAAAATTCTTGCAGTAAAATACTGAAAGCTACAGAAGGGTGCATGGTAAACTCTGTGCTCCAAACTGCAGGGACCAAGTGAGGCAGCTGGGAAGTTTTTTTAACATGGGGAAGCCAGTCAGGAAACCTTATATGACACTTGATGTGAATTGTCAGGAAATTACTTATTTAAACTACTGGGCAGCTAAACAAAAAGTACCAGTGAAAGAAATTTGACATCCTGTTTATCAAAACTTGATAACTGAAGTAAAAATACTGCTTCCTTCTCAGAGCTGTAGCTCTAATGATAATGAAGAGATAGCTGATAGCACATGTTGTCCTTCAATTTCTTACTGAAACGATCCAGTATCATTTAGCTATAAAGAGTTACTCATTATCATCACTGAATGGAGGGGATCACAGAAACATGATTAGGAGGCAAAAATGCAGCCTAGGATGAGACATGGTGCAGTGGTTTTACTGAATGACTGCAGACAGAGATTGCTGCTGAAAATAATACAGCAGAAAATATTTCTGCAAGCAGACAATGTTAAAATAGCGTTTGAAAAAAATCCTGTAAAGTGGGATTTCCATACAGTGGTTTGGTGAATAACTGGAGATCCCCAAAGAGAAAGAGCTATAAGGTGTACCTGGTTAAAATTATGGCCAATGGCAAAGCACCAACATATTCAATCAGAATACGACCATGGTCTCTTACTGTGTTATCAATACACTACTAACATTGATTGCTCACTTTTGAGGAATATTTTTAACTATTGACTTTCCCAACCACACAAATTAGAAGAAAATGAGGTTCTAGTCTCTTTCATTTCTCCCTTTGACTTACTACAAGTCAAGCTGAAGCCATTTGGCTGAGTTATTAAGTTCCAGGTCATATTTAAAAGAATAGTATTTTTCCATTACAGTAATTCATAAGCTCTCAGTTGGTGTAAAGGTACAGAACTGACACAGTTGAGTCAACCAACCAAAACCCCACCTAGCTGTATTCCACCTGCTGTCACCACCAATTCTATCTATCAATGGCCATGATAGGCAGCATTTCAATCAAGGGTAGACTTTCTAACGACTTCGAGCAAATTCAGTACATAGAAAGAATAATATAAGGTTTTTGTTAACTAGCTAATCCTGGGATGCTTCAGACACTCAGCAGCTTTACCTGCCCATCCATTTTTAGGCTGTGAAAGAAACAGGATGCTGGTGTTTGGCACCTGTGTCACAATCTGTGAAACCCCAGGTTGCTTGAGGAGTTCAGTGTGTGCCACATGGAGCACTTCTGTGCCTGCCACATAGCATTAGGACAAGGTAATGATGATACCATTACCACACGTCTCTAGAGATCCTCACATTCGCCGTTCCCTCAAGTAATGAATATTCATTAGATTTTGAATGAATATTCATAAGGGACTAAAAAAATGGTTGGCGTTGATCAATTAAGTTCAGCCCAGTTCGCAAACATCACTGGCCAAATACCAGCAGTAGAGAATTATGATTGCCAGCATTTGTTGGTTGAACGGTATCGGCAGAAAGCAATTAGCTGCCAGTATTTTAAAAGAGAACAGAGACTGCAGGAGACAATAATTGGTCTCTGTCTACGCCTGCAACATCCGAGCTACAGGAGTGTTTGGGCGTTTTGCAAATCTTCCCTTTGGCCGGAAGGTGTCACTTTGTCACCGTTGTTTGCAGGTTTGGGACGAACTGCTGTCGGTCCGCAGAGCCCCGCAGTGCCCAGAGCCCCGCGACTCGAGAGCGGTGGCCGCACAGGGATGTCCTGAACACAGGGATACCGTGAGCACAGGGATACCCTGAACACAGGAATGTCCTGAACACAGGGATGTCTGGAACACAGGGATACCGTGAGCACAGGATACCCCGAACACAGGGATGTCCTGAACACAGGGATACCCTGAGCACTGTTGCTGCAGCCATCAATCTGAGGCACTCAGCTGGGCCTCCTGGCAGCGAAGACAAAATGGCACTCACACTGCAAGTGTGCCCATCATTCTCATTCCCGATGCTTTTAAGGAATGGTACTGTTTTCTAGCTGAGAATTAGGTACTATTCCTAAATTTCTGCACCAATTTTATTAGTTTTCTTTCTGCCAGCATTTGGCAACATGTACATCACAGGAGATAGGACTGCTTTCTGTTCAAAGAACTAAGTTACTTAAGTTTCTGAACGATTTTGTTTTGTTTTAAACTACAAGAGACGGTGCTGCTTCTGACAACTAACAGGTGACAGGGAAGTGTGAGGCCAAAGGCAGGAATGTTACTGAGAAGTGAGTGGGAGGGTAGGGAAGAACAGTAGTGGATTCTCAGACCTGATGTTTTCTTTCCTTGTGCTGGGCACTTCAGTCAGCCTCCCAGCTTAGACATCTATTTATCCTACTCCATCTGGATTTCAAGGAGACACAGAGAGAGATGTGTACAGTAGCAAATCAGAGTTAACACAGCCATAAAGCTGTGCTCTGTCTGTGAAGCAGCCTGAGCTAAAGGACTCCCCCTAGTTCAGCATCACAGTAAAATGCTGGATGATAGCACCAGGATGAATCTGGACCGCTTCTTCTTCACTGGTGTTTTTCAACAAGGAAGGACAAGGATGCAGTGCTTGAAACTTTAATTTGTATCAGTTGTAAAAGGTATAGATCTTTTTTCCCTAGCAAGGCTCTTCTTGTTTTCCCAGCTGTTTTCCAGCATCACAGATTTTATTCAAAAAGAAACACTCCGTGAGTAGCAGATTTGTGCAAACATCCTTGCAAATGTTCTGTGGAGTAGCAGTTTTTAGATAATCACCTTCTGCACAGCCTTCACACACTCTCCCTGTCAGATCCTATTAGAATCACTGTGAATAACACTGCTGTGTTATTCCAACATTATAACTCACTGTTGTCAACCATGTTAGTTCATAACGTGCTGTGCCAGTACGAAAGACATGACCTTCCAGAATGGAGCTAATGAAGCATTAAGAAAGCACAATGATTCTATAAAAGCAGAAATATGTAACATATATAATATAAGCAGAAAATCACTGCTTGGTATGTTTTTACTTATTATGATACATCGCAACAAAATGGCTCCCTATATTTAAATTTATGAACAACAATAAAGTTCATTTAGTATGTTTGATCCTTTCCACTGTGACAGAAAGAGTGGCAGATTCTTTTTCTGACTCATATCTGTGTTAAAAACATACCAGAGAGCTCTTGTAATTCAGTATTTTTCTTAAATAATGCTTTATGGAAATCTTAAAAAGTGTGTAAAAAAAACAAAAGTAAAGCATTGCTCTTATGCATCATACTAAATCCCAGATTCTCATTACTTTTCCAGTGAGAATGAGGATACCTATTTTATAAAGTACAATACGTCAAATCAAAAAATCCTATCAGCACACTCAAAATTTATTTAGAGTCTAGAGCATCCCACTAGGGAGGCAGTAAACTCAGAAAGCCAGAAGTTCCTGAGGAGGTCTCAGGAAATTCTTCCTTTCTGGGAAAGATAGCAGGTCCAAGGGGCTGCCAAAACATGGCCTCTTTGCAGTGTATGAGTTCACTGGAAAATGGGCTGTTACTGTGTGTACAGTGCGTGGTTTGATTTGCTGACAACTGGGCAACATTGTTATACCAATGTATATAATGTGAACTATATACATTTTCTAGTTTGTTGGCTAAGAATGTGATATTTGAAATATCATTATGTCAATCTATATAATGTGAACAGGATATATTTTCTACTGTGTTGACTGAGCAAGTGTCAGTATTTGAAATAATTCTTGATTATTTCACCTTCATTTGGGCTTTTCTTTAGTCTTCAACATCTCTAGTTCTAAAATATTTATGGATTTTTTTCTAACATTTGCTTTATGTGCTTTCTTCTCAGTCCCTTGAGGGACACACAATTCCCTTCCTATATGAAGATCTTTAACACCATGTCTAAATTTCTGGAAGAAATTAAGACAGAAGATGTCTATATTTTGAATACAGCTTTTGATTTGGTTTGGGATGAGTATCCTGGATAAAGTCAAAATACACACTTTTCTGGCAAAGAATTGAAAGTCTCTGCCAGCATCTTTTCCTCTCCCTCCTATTACAAACTGTCTTGTAGCAATCTCAGAAGAACAATAAAAAAAGTGGTAGTTTTAATGATTTAGATAATTTAGATGTCTGTCACTTTAGATACAGAAAGTGTTTCTTTGTAGCTAATAATGATGAACAGTGGAAAATTAAGAAAGCAAGCTGAAATGCATATGAAATACCTATTTTTAAAAAAGAAATGCATATTATAAAGTGAATATTGTAGGACCATACTCTGTCCTTAGATATGAAATACATTAATACTTTGTTTCCATTAATTCCACTAAAACCCAGGTTTACTCTGCCAGGTCTTATCTAGCTAAATACATTGTTCATAGAATAAGCTCTCTGACCTCCTGTTGGTCTCCCAAATATAATCAAATATTACTGCCTTTTATCATATGTCTACATGGGGATTTTGTTTTTCACTGGTGATTAGGCCAGGCGGAGGTTAATGAGAAACAGTGTGCACAGAAAGTGACCTTGCAAAGCTGTTTTATCCCCCAGCAGCTCACAGAAAACAGTCCTTTCTAGTTTGCAGTGACTCATTAATTTTAGCTGACAGACCTGAAGGCAGCATAGACATTAAAGTGCAGCCTGCAAGCCACCTCTCTCTGCTGACTTAACCAATGAAAGCTCTCCAATTTCTACTGTCTTCTCCAATTTACCAGCAGTTCAGAAAAACTCCTCCTCATCCCCAGAGACCGCTTTTCAAAATGACCCTAATCTCACACAGTATCAAATATTACAGCAGTATGTTTGTAACTGACTCACAGATGTCCAGCCTAATATACAAGAGGAGTAATTAATATTTTATATGATTCATTAGCAATTAAAGAGGGAAATGCCAAATTGGTAATCATTTATTGAAGAGAATCATTTATTGAAGAGAATCATTTATTGAATCATTTATTGAAGTTATTCACAGGCTGGAGGTTTTGGGGGGTTTTGGGTTTTGGTTTTTTGGGGTTTTTTTTTGGTACCATTGTTTCTCCATCAAGTAATTGAACGATAAATAAAGGACTTCCACCATCATTCTGTCATTTGTACCACTCTCACTTATGAGTCCTGATGTCTCATATTCTCTTTCTTAGTGTCCCACCAGGTATCATATTATCTGTACAAAAGCTTTAATAAAATTTCAGCATTAATATGCATGAGACTCACTTCAGGTAGCATTGACAGCTGCAAGGAGTAGGACACTGATTACACCACAGGATTGATAACTTCCTCAATCCAAACGAATCTGAAAAGGATGAGCTGCGACGGGAAGTTGAAATATCACAGCAAGGGAATCAAAGAAGTATGATCAGCTGACAGAGATCCATTTCATCAAAAAGGGTTCAGTTAGAATATTTCTAAATGTTCAGATCAAGTTGTCTGTCTGTGTTTTCGCTGTTTGTACTTCCATTTCACCATTATCTTTTCTAGTCCATGAAAAATGGAGTTTTGGCTCCATGGGAAACATTGTATTATTTCAGTGTAGATAGGGCAGTAAGAACAGATATGTCTTATTACAGGTCAGGAAGAAGAATTAGACTATGGATAATGTCAGTTCCCAAAGGCAGAAGTTCCTTTTTCATTATTTGCTTCTGCCCAAATTAAACAGATTAGCTTCGTTTAAATGGATGTCTGAGTTAATCTCATTGATGGCTCTTGCAGTTATGCACTTTGAATATGATGGCAGCAAGTTTCCAGGTATCACTGTCTTCAGTATTTCCTAATAGAAACCTTAATGTGCCCTATGGAAGTATAGGGCACATTAAGGTTCCTAACTCACCACAACAAATCTTTCTGTATGTTTCTTTGAGGCATGTAACAAAAAAGGAGACATTGCAACAGCCACTGCTGTGAATGCCAAACCCTCCTGCAGGTCTAAGCTGCTTGCACTTGTTTGACACCGGGAAGTCCTCTTGTGGAGGTATGCTGAGACATGATGTGCTGCTGTGAGGAGATGCCACGTCCTGGTCACTTGTTTATGATGTCTCTGTCCCTGACTGCTGGGGCTGGACAGAAAGCTCATACAAGTACAGGGAGAAGGGAAAGAGGAGCTCTGGCTTCAATGATGATATATAGAGCTGTCTGCTCCTCTGTGCAGGAAGACTAAAATAAAGAGGATAGAAACAAGTCAAATGAGTCTGCCTATACTCTACTTCTATAATCAGTAATGATGTTCTTACCCTTACCTTGATAGAAGATGTTTATTTTATGCTTTTAAAGCTTGTCTGTAATGCATACTTTTTTTTTCCTTAGGGAGCTCAATACATAAAGCTATCCTTTATTATTATCAGGTAAATTCCAGTTTTTGAAGTGCCTGAAAATTTAAGCTTCCTTCAGGGTTCAAGGACTAAGGCTGCAATAATCACAACATAGGCTGCTGTACAGGTAATTTTGTCCTGAGAAGGGTTAACTCAAGCAGTTTGCAAATGAGAATAACATGGAAGGGAGCCTGAGACTCTGGGCTCCTGCAGTTAGGCAGGAGATGATGCTCTGGCTCTGGTGACCTAGCTGCTGCAATTGGGATGGTCACACCTCCCTGTTTCTAAAGTGACACTTCCCGATCCCCCAGGTCTCCTGTGAGCTCTCAGGAAGATTATTCAGGGTGTTCATACAGCAATAATCAATCGATTTGTTTTGCAGGGTTAGTTTTCTAAAGTGTCTGAACTGATTCATAAGGGCACTGGTCTCCAAAGTGAGGTGCAAGTACAGGAAAGCCCTGGTTTTCAGATTTGGGGGGAAAATATTTTTGTATTGTCAATAAAAGAAATTTTAGAAAACCACCTCAAAATTTCTCTTAATCTCATCCTTTTTAATCTCTATTATTGTGCATGCATTATAGTGTGCATAATAGTACAACAGTAAATATGTATAACTTTTTAAGAAATAAAAATATATAGGGGGTGTGCTGAAAATCTTTTTGATGATGGAGTGTGTGATCAAAAATTTCGAAGACTGCTGCATTAGAGAATCAGCTGATGAAAATCTGGGGAATGGGGGTGCAACCCACATGGAAGGCTCGGCACCCTTCTTAATGGTAGCTGGTAAAATCAGCCCTCAATTGTGATAGTCACCCACCACTTCCTCTTCTCATTAGTGAGGTTAGCAGAATTAACAAGGGGAAAAAAACCAACAAAAACAAACAAAAAACTCACCCCAGAACAAAGCAAAAAGAAGAGAAGTCATATCTGTGGCCTTGACTTTTGAAGTTACAGACTTCTCAGTGGCAATAATCTCTAAGAGAATAGCTTGACAGACATGTGTGAAAAACAATCTTAAATTTTCTAGCATAAATGCCTAGAGCAGGTGAGTCAAAGATTTTAATGGTGTTTATGCAAATAGGCTTTCAAATGCACCTTTGTTTCTAAAATAATGATGTTTGTTTCATTTCTAGCTTTCAGGCATCAGTTCACATGTACCTATGTGGACATTATCATCCTCTCCTCTCTGGCCTGGATCTACTACACTTAGAGTCCCTATAGTTACAGGATCAGACATCTAATTTTAAATGTACAATAAAACAATGCTTACAGATGTTATCCTCTTGAGTTATGTTTAGTAACTGGACTGAAAGAATCACCATGCAAACTGCAGAAGACATAATAGTGTAAAAATTTACTTGACGGCTTCAAAGCATTTTGTGAATGTAATTTTCTACCTGAAAAATACAGCTGGAATTGTAAATACTAGGCAAATAATTCTGTAGAAAGCTAAAGATGAAAAAAAAAAGGACTAATGCCTACAAAAATATCTAGCAAAACCTAAGAAATAGTACAATTAGGTGGGTAGAAAGAAAAAGGGATTTTTCTGTATATTGAGAAACAGCACCTGTGTTTGGATTTGTACATATTCTAGTTCTTGCTAGAGTTACAAATAGGTTAAAATGTTATCATTAACTTCAAAGTCTTGGAAGAAACAATACTAATGGCAAGCTGTATTTGCCAGATGAGACATTCTATGTGGAAAATTCTCATTATAAGAAAAAGCAACATTTTCTGCCGTAATTCCAAAGAGCAGGTTTTTTTCAAAAACATTACTGTCAGCATCTACGCTTCACAGGCAAGTGACCTGGCAGAGAGAGGAGCACATGTTGCTAAAGGGATTTTTCAGTTAAGAGACCTCAAATTAACTGTGCTGGCAGCTCCTGCATCAGCTAGAGGAACACGCCCACTTTAGGGGTCAATAGTCCAAAAAACTCTGCAGCCTTTAGAAGGCAATTCATCTAAGACGTCCCTGATAAAAGACTATTATGCTAAACTCAGTTTTTATGTTTTCTTCATTTTTGCAGTAGCTTACAGAAAGTAAAGACAGAGAAACTAAGAGGGCAAGCCAAGCCCTCCAGAGCGCGGATCCCAAGGGCTGCATAGATCCATGGTCCATCTAACGCATTATGCACGCTCTAATACCTGCCTGTGGTGGAGGCCTAAGTAGGGAAATTAGAACAGAATGAGCATACTGTAGTTTTTTCAAATGCCCTTGTAACCTTCAAAAGCATGCAGGTCTTGCATGAGTCTGTACTAATAACTTGCAAAGGATTTTCTTCCCATCGCTTTGATCATAAACTTATTGAATCCATGCAAGTTTCCTCTCTCCAAGCAGCTTATGGCAGAGAAGTTCCATAGTTTAATCGAACATGCAAAAGACCTGCACCTTTGGTTTGTTCTCAGCCTTTCCTGTGGCGGTGTGTGATTTCAGTCATTGTTTGGAATGGTTTGTCCTAAGTTGTTTCCCCTGTTGATGGTTTGTCCCAGACTTTGTCTCCTCCCTTGTTACATGTCAGTTAACTTTCAACCACTCCCTTTGTCCTAGATCCTCCCATGTCAATCCTTGTTACCCAGCCCCTCTGTGCTGTCTGTCAGGGCAGAAAGCCTTCCCCTATTTCCAGAATGTTCTCTGTCAATCAGCTGTTCTCCCCACTATTGGCTGTTTTGTGGTACTACCCTCCTTCCTCCTCCCTCATTGGCTATGTTGTAATGTATCCCCGCCTTTGACCCTTCCCACAATGTCACCCTCTTGCTCAGAGAGTCAACTCCTCCCAAGTCCCCACCTCCCTTTATAAGTTGGTGCACAAAGCAGTTCCGGATCTTTCGGTGTTGGACTCCTTTCGGGCAAATAAACCTTGTGCGGAAACTCCTCACAGCTAGACCACTCTTGTTCTCTTCATTCCAGTTCCTCGGTGACTAAGAGACAATCCTGCCACCAACCCTGACAAGGGGAAAGTGGCTGAGCTGCAGCCCTGACGCTAGCCCCTCCGGTGAAGACTTGGGCCTGCACCCACTCTGGACAGCTGCCCTGGGCTTGTAACAGCTAGCCAGTGGCCGGGAGAAGAAAGGGCAGCGCGTCGCTTTCCACAATAGCTTAATTCAATGCTTTCTAGCAGGTACATTGGAAAATATGTACTCATTCTCACACAATTCACCCTCTCTCCTGATTTCACAAACCCACCATTTGCTCTCCATAGGCTGGATAATTTCAGGCTACTTAGCTGTTCCTGGTACACCCATTCTGGATTTCTACCAGCAAAAAAGTATTTTAAGGAGAAGTATTCACACTTCAATCCACAAGTGGCCTGTAGTAGGATTTGCTGGAGACGTATACATTAAAGTTGAATTATGAGTGGCACAAAGAAGGCAAATACAGAACAACTATTTGTAGTCTCTTCCAGGGTCACTTTAGGCAACTGCAGTTGAGCTTTCAAATTTCTTGATTCAGGATACTGCAGATGTTAAAAGCTTATGGAGGATCTGTATGAGGTGAACAAATATATACCCAAGAAAAATACATCACGATGGTATATCTGAAACAGACGGACCTTTAGTTATCAACATTGGAAGTATACCATGGGGAATAGCTACACAGCCTTCATTCCCTTTCTCCTTCACTGTCCTCCGTGTTTGCCAGGATTTATTGCTTTGCCAAAAGATTAAGAAGTTGCTAAGACAGAAAGATATACTTGTATCTTTTGTGGTTATTTGTCTGTCTCATTCTCTCAAACTGCTATTTCTTTAGAGAAAGAAAAACCTTTTGATAACCTGTGTTTCAGAGTTATGGGCTCTTTGAGCCCTCAAATAATTTTGAACAACTCATATGAGTTGAGTAAATAGTGATTAATTTTGACTGATTTTCTCTTGTTTCCCTTAACTAAAGGATGCTAAACCAAGACAGGCATGGAGCAAAAGCACTTATTAACTTATCAAGGGCAATAAAGGTCAGGGCCTAATGCATCATAATTTTCTTGCTCATTTATGACAATGGTAGGCAAAAACATCAAAAAAGTTGAAATAATAATAAAGCAAATAGGTTGAAAATTATGTTCTATCTACAGTGTACATTCTGTCTTATAAAGTTTGTCTCAATAAGAGGGAGAGCTTTCCTCCCTAGAAAAGTTTATGTCAGAGCTTTCTTTTTATATATCTCTACTGAGTACTGAGACCAAATATTTCCTACAGATTGAAAGGTAGTGGAAAAATTATATAATAAAAATTGTAAACATAATTCTTAACTCTTCTTTCCAATATTTTTTTTCAATTTATATTCCTTCCAGCATGAAGGGTAGACTAACACACTTTGAGAGGAAGACAATATTTTGATGCTATTTGCAAAAACAACAAAGAATGTGTAAATCTTAAATTTATCTTTCCTTACAGCTCTGCAACTAGGACAGCAAATTGTCTAGACATTTATATTTTTTCTGTCTTTCTTTTAGAATTACTGTGTGACTCAAGCTCAAAAGAAGAAGCAAACTACTTCAAATGAAAGACTTGTTTAAAGGATGATGATTTACAGAAACTGAGTCATACTTTTAGTCTTCTTTTTGAGGAACAGATAGAATGTACTACAAACACGTCTGGTATTTCTGCAGAACTAAGTATTTTAATAAGACTCTCCTATTATGTTCTCTTTTATTGGGAAGTATAAGATGATGAGGTAAGAAATCTGAGAGGAAGATTACTGATGATTAAATGTCTTTGTGAAGACATGTATAGTCTTACCATGAAAAAAATGCAAAGAGAAGGCCACTTCAGAAAAACATTTGGCCAAGTGACAACTAAATTGTTTCATATCAAGTAAAGAATTTTCCTCCCATAGTTTCTCAGTGGCCAGCAATAGGTAAATAATCTAGGTGTGACCAATGGCATTATTTAGTTATTTAAAGAAAAAAAAACGCATACAATGCAATTTATATTGAAAGGGTCTGTCTGATAGGAGACAATGTAATTACAATATAATTAATTTTCAATTTATCAAATCAAGAGACTAAAATAAGATCACCATGATTTACACTGAACAGATTAATGGTCAAATGTAAACAGGCTGAAGCTTCTGCTAAAAGCAGCAATACTGAAATAGACTGTGAAGGCTGAAGGCTTTCTCTGGAAAGATAGCATAACTAGAAATATTTCTGAAACACAGAAAAACTCTGTGAACTTTAGAAATGCAGCAACATGAGTGTTATAATATTAAGTGTGAAGATGAACACATAGGGACTAAAATATGTAAGAAAGAGGAGGAAGGATGTCAGATTAGATGACAAAAAAGCTGTAGAAAAAGCAAAGATCAACTCTGAATAATCCAGGTTAGATTCACTCAAGAGAAATAAGGAAGTATGGCCTTCAAAAAAAAAAGGTCATACTTATGAGTATTCTGAAATATTCACCTTAAATATTAACAGAGTTTTGGTCACAAATTCACATGGTTTCTAGATTATACTCATCTTTATCTCATAGTCATATTTTCTAAGGATAAAGATATTTTAAAATTATTTTGAAGGAAAAGAAAATAATCTTCCAAAATTATGCTAGAAGTGTTACATATTGCAACAACCAATTGGTACTGGAGGCAGACTCACTAAGAGAAGCATTTGTTGCAGACATAATTGCGTTAAACAATAAAATGATCAAATTAAGATCATGTATTTCATAAGTGTATGAATTGTTTTGTAAGTATATTTATCTGTTTCATCCCTAACTCCCTTTTCATAGCTGATTAAGCTATTTGTTTACAACAAAGCACAATATATATATAATATGTAAATATACAATTAAATGTATTTATTTTAATCTATCTACGTTGTTCTGTATCACTGGAATAAGATTCTAAAATACTCAGCTATCTTGCTGGGAACAGGGCTGTCTCCTAAACCATTTCACAAAACTATCAATAGATTATGTAATTCTGACATCAAGATTCCTTAACATATCAAAGCAATTGCCAAAGCACAGAGAATAATTTTTAACTTTTGCATGTACAGGTTATGGAAATGTCACATGTGAGTGCACACACACACAAACACAGACATGTACAAATCACCAGCAGATCTCTACTTCAGTCAGCAAAACTATGCTGATTTACTCATGAAAGTGTAGAAGACACATGCCAAATATAAAAATTTACTACCTCTGTACAGAGGGCAAAAACCTCAAGCATGCACTGCATACTGGCCATTTTTCAAGCTTCCTGATAGAAAGATACAAGAACAAATGGCTCAATCTAATTTGTTAAATACTGTGATAATATTTATTCCCAATGCATGCTTAGAAGTACAATATACTGAAATGATGTGCTATACAGACACGTGAAGGAGAAACAAGGGCTGGTTGTTTTACTCTTTAAATGCTTTACTCTTTCAATGCAGTTTCTTCTGTACAATATAGAGCAGAGTAACAGAACAATTTGTCAGGAATCACAAATCTTTCTGCAAGTGTGTTACCATAGTTCCAATGTCTGTAATGAATCACGTAAAGAGCTGCCGCTGATCCTGAGTATTGTCCCACAGTTTAATTCCCTCTATCCGACAGAACTCACACAATATAAAAGCAACTGAAGTGGAGAGCCCACTGGGGAGTGGGCACAGCTGAAGGCCAGTTGGTAAGATTTTAACCCATGGAAGTGGTCACTGACTCCTGAGAGGCTGTCCAGAGACATTCCATCTGCAATTCCCCACCATCATCCAGATGGCCAGCACCTACAGCCTTTGACAAACCACACTCCAAATGGCTGCTCCTGTGCATAACCAGCACGGCTCTCTGCACCATCTCAGGCAGTGCTGGAACCCTTAGAAGCAAGCCTGTTTGGGACTATTACTCATCTAGTAAAGAAATTTACCTAGAGATAAACAACTGAGGTTTTACTTTTGTTTTACTAAGAAGTGTGACAGCACTTTTGGCTACCTGCTAAGGACTAGGTGTTCTTGTTTTCAATGCAACTTCATGACATTTAAGTTCTGGTAAATTAACTACTCTATGCAAGTTTTGTATCTGCACCCAGACATACACCACTCCTTGGAATATATTTACTTATTTATAATTTATAAAACAGCTCCTGGGAACACTCTGGAAGGTGATGGAATAACCATTCCTTGCACATGAAGAACAAGACGCTGATCATGACTGGTGTTGTGGTTTAAAACCACCTGGAAATTAAGCTCCAAGCTACCTCTTCCCTTCCCACCACCCCTTCCAGTGAAAAAGAAACAAAAAGGCAGAGATTACAGGTTGAGATAACAATTTACTAGAACAGCAATTAGATGAGGAAAATAAAGAGCAATACCAGCAATACTAATAACAACAGCGTATAAAATAGGGTAATTACACACAAAACCCAGCTACATTAGTCCAACCCACCCACTATTTACCATGGCCAGTGACATGTGGCTTCCCGAGCAAAGGAAGAAAATGGCAAATGTTACCAAAGCTGAAGTCTTTTTCCCCTAAACCCAAGGCAATGAAAAACAAGGATAGACAAACCTCCAAGCTGGATCACACACACCATGCCCCCTACCACCATGTTCACTGCTTTGCTCCCTTTGAAAAAAGGAGCAAAATGTCATTGGCTCTGTGCCACATCCCTTTTTTCTTCCACCCAAAGTCATGCCCTGTGTTATGGTATTGAATAACACCCTAAACATGCCCAAACTGCTCCAGGCTCCACACCTCTCACAGCAACTGCAAGGGAATTAACTATGTCCTATCTGAAACCAGGACAAGCCATCAGCATAGATTCACAAAATAGTCCTGCTTGCCCAGCCTAAAACCTGTGATGAGATGTCTGACTTTGTCGCCTCTCTCCCTCCTACCACCCGCTTCGCCTGCTTCTTCTCAGGCTAGCTCCGTCCAGGTGAAGCGGGTAGAGGTGACAGGAGTGGCCTCGCCCTGCTCACTGCGGCAGTGGCTAGGGTTGAGGTGCCCCAGGGTAGAGCGTAGATGAGGGCAGCATGTCTCGGAGAGTTGAAGGAAAGACCACCAGATCGGCTTAAGCAGAACAGGAGAACTTTATTGGGGTGGGGAAGCCGACCAAGTGGCACCGGCTAACTGGGAGCATTGGCTTATAAGGGATTCACATAGACCAATCAGGAGCGACTGGAGGAGGACACTTAGGTGGAGTCTGAGGGTACATGGACCAATGGGGATACAGAAGGGGTGTGGACGAGCCTCAGCGACCATTGGGAAGGACTGAATGAGAGGATTGACATAGAAGGTTCTAGAAAAAGGGGCTGGGAGTAGGGAGATTGACAATTGGCATGAGGGCAGAGTGATGAGTCACTAAACTGATTGACAGGAGCGAACTGGGGAAAAACAACTCCATATAAAGTCAAGGAACACCCATAGGGATGGGGCTTAGGTGATGGGCAGATAACTGTGAGGAAAAGAGCGGGAAAAGTGGGGAACAAGAAGGGGAACAAAATGGAGGAATCACTCTTTACAACAAGGAAAACTTGACATTACAGGGACAGCGGAGCACACCACAACATGACTTGGCAGAAATGGGGAGACCAGAGGATATTTCCAACTTGACTACCTAGACTTCATCAGTGTTTCTAACACTGTCTCCCATAAAACCCTCTCAGAGAAGCTGCTGAAGTATGAGCTAGGTGAGCAGACAGCAGGGTGGGCTGAATGGATAGGCCTAGAGGACTGTGATCAGTGGCATGAAGTGTAGCTGGAGGCCAGTAGCTAGAAGTGTATCTCAGGAGTCCACACTGGGTCTGATGCCATATTTTCATCAATGACCTGGATGAAGGAGCAGAGGGTACCCTCAGCAAGGCTGCTGATGATATAAAACCAGGAGAAGTGGCTGATAGTACAGAGGATTGTGGTGCCATCCAGAGGGAGCTTGACAGGCTGGAGAAATGGGCTCACAGAAACATCAACAAATAAAACAAAATGTAGTGCAAAGTCCTACAACCAAGGGAGGACAACTCCAGGCACTCCTATGGAATGTATGAGGTCCCCAGACGTGGTATACCTGGAAACATTTATTAGAAGTGTACATAACTTTTATAATATTTTCACTGTCAGGTTAGAATAGTGTGAGCCTGGGCAGCCAATAGTTTAAATGTTCAGCTGTCTGTTAACCATGATTGATTCCCTAATAGCAACATCAGCTTTTTTTTCCCTAAGACAAGTGCTTGTGTAAAAATTTCTTCAGCAAAACTACTGTGCTTCTGCTACTTGTTACATTTTAGAAATCTTATTACATCTTTCCTGCCTTGACTGAATAGTCCTTTATTTTCTAACTGAAAGCTCTTTGTTTTCTTTCCCTACACTCCTATATGATAGGGAACTAACAGCTGGAAAATAACTTTTCAGGAGAGTACCTGGGAATCCTGTTGGGCACAAAGTTGAACAGAAGCCATAAATATTCAAGCAATATTTGAAAGTTTGCATGAGAGCAAGCAAAGGCACTTCAGCTTACTGAATTGTAAGAGAACACAGAGAGGAAGATGAAAGAGTCTTGTGGTGCTAAAGGGCATCTGCCATTAAAATCAAACTTTTATGGTCTTTCCAAAGAGCACAGGATCCCACCAGGAGCCTATTTACTTCAGTCACGCAGTAGTACTTCCCTACCCAGTGACCAATATGTCTCATAGGAAATGTGTGAAGTGTCACATCTGGAGAATTAAGTCAATGGATATGCAGATTAAGGTACATCACCCTTCTAGCTGCTAGAGAATATCTCCTTTTCTGCGTTTCTGTGGGGTTTATTTTTGTTGTTGTTCTTGTGGGGTTTTTTTGTGTTATGGTTCTTCAAGGGATGGAAACCATGTTTTCTTCATTGCTGTTTTTATGTTTCACCCTGTCTGTCCTCAGAGAATAACCCGCAATTTTGTTGTTTACTTACTGAAAGTAAGTTAGGTAAGATTCTAATTTGAATCATACATTAGCTGTATGCAAATTATTTATTAAAAGTTTGCCTGTTCCAAATTAAAACAGAAAGTAAAATTTTCCTGAGAAAAATCAGCTTATGTATTTGGTCTGTGCCCAAAACCTGATCATATCTATTTCTAGTCCTTCTAGATCTTGCATCCTAAAATAAAGTGAAAGTTCTTCGGACACCTATGATAAAAGCATAGAATCTGATTTCTTGGACAGAAAATGAACGATATTTTGGTAAGGGATATTGCTGCCTCCTAATCAAATTAATCCCTGTATGGACACCTGGGGGCAGTAAGTCTTCACTAGCCATCTTTCTAACTTATGCTTCTTACTTTCTCAAAGCAAGAAAAATGAAAAAAAAAATCCTCAAAAAAGAAACTAAGTTTCCAATTGTCATTTTTCAAACAGGATATAAAGAGTTTGCAGCAATCCCAGACACAACTACAGGCTGCAAGGAGAGGTGATTGAGAGCCACCCTGCAGAGAAAGATTTGGCAGTGATGGTTGATGAAAAACTCCACATGAGCTTGCAATGTGCACTTGCAGCCCAGAAAGCCTCGGCTACATCAAAAGGAGCATGGCAAGTAGGTGGAAGGAGGGGGCCCTTTAACTTAAAACCACTACTCTTTGTCCTATTTAAACAGTCCCTGATAAGATATGTGTCCTCATCTTTCTAATCAGCCCCCTTTAAGTATTGAAAGGCCACAGTGAAGTTTCCCTGGAGCCTTCTCTTTTCTGGGCTGAAAACCCCAACTTTCCCAACCTTTCCTCAGAGGAGAGGTGTTCCAGCCCTCTCGTGATTTTTGGCCTCCTCTGGACCCATTCTAAAGGTCCACATCCTTCTTATGTTGGAGGGCCAAGAGCTGGATGCATTAATCCAGATGATGTCTCATGAGAGCAGAGGAGAAGGGCAGAATTACCTCCCTGAACCTTTTGGCCAGGCTGCTTCTGATGCAGCCCAGAACAGACAATGATAGATGAAACCTAGGAAAAAAATATAAAAAGATGAAAGACTAAAGACAATTCATCATTGGAGATAGCTGAAACATATCTGAACAAGGCCCTTAGTAAGATACATAGTAGTATGAGGAAGTACATCTTGCTCTAAGCCAGGGCTGGATTAAATGGCTGTGAATGATCCCTAAGTTATCTGATCATTATAATGTGAACATGATACCATAGCACAGATACACATAAAAAAAATGTTAAGATCTGAAGATTATTCTGGTCAAAGCTTTATTAAAATACATTGTTGAGAAGATTGCCAGGTCTTGAAATAACTCAAACACCAGAAATATAAGCTTATTCTGTGTAAAGCACTGACCACTGTCAGTCTGGATAACAGTTCTGCAAATGTTGCCAGAACCCTGGAGACAGTGAGTAGGAGCCACTGCGAAACTGCCAGCAGAAAGGGCCAGCAGTATCCAACACTGGAGGAACAGAAGCACAGCCTTCAGGAGGGACATGATGATCCCCCTCAATTCCACACAACTTAAGGGAGATGTAGGCACTGTGTCCTCTGATCTGGGGTCTCCGGTTCAGGAATGACAGTGCCAGGATTAAGGAGCCCAGCAGAGGCCCACCCAGAGAGGATGCTGAGGGAACAAGACCACCTGCTCTGCAAGGCGAGCCAAAGGACTGGAGCCTGTTCTGCCTGGAGATGAAGGGTTCTGGTGGAACTTCAGATTAGCTGTCTCCTACTCACAGCCTTGCACGTTGGGAAGGCAAGGCTAAACTCTCAACATGAGGCATAGTGGGCAGATGTTGAAACAACACAACTACAGCTTTAGATTGGACATAAAGGAAAATTATTCTTTTCCCATGGGGACAGGCCAGAATGGTGCAGGCTGCCCAGAAGCTGTGCAATCTGCCTTCTTGGAGATTTTCAGCACCAGACTTGAAAAATCCCTGAGCCACATGGTGTGGCCTCCTCAGTGATGCTGCTTTGAGCAGGGTGCAAGCTCCTGGTGTCATTTCCAGTCTGAAATTTCCTATGAATCTACAATTACTCCTCCCTTCCAACACTGCTTTCTCTCCTATCCAGACTGGGCCATCCCATTCCTCTTGCCTTCAGGCCTTCCCCAAGACATTTTTGTGGATGAGTGTCACTCATTTTCACAACATCCCTCTGTAACACTTGTGCGACTCCAAATACTCTTGCTTCACATCCTGCAGAGTCTCCCCCAGATCTGGAGGCAGTGACCCCTGTCAGCCTACAATAGCCCTGCACAGAATTTTTGTGTCTGACTCATCCTGGTTCTGAAGAAAAGGATGTCCAGATCCTGGTGGACACCAAGTTGAACATAAGCCAGCAATGTGCTCTTGCCTCAGACAAGGCTAGCAGTATCCTGGAATGGGTTAGGAGGATTGTTGCCAGCAGACTGAAGAAGATGATATTTCTCCTCTTCTTGGTATTGGTGAGGACACTATGTCCAGCTTTGGGAAATTTGGGAAATTTTCTCTCAGTACAAGAGAGAAATGTATATTTTGGAGATGGAGTCTGAAGGAGGGCCACTAAGATGGTAAAATGAATGGAAAATCTCTCATAATAGAAAAGGCTGAGAGAGCTCAGACTGCTCAACCTAGAAGTTTTGGGAGAACTCCATGGAGTTGAAGGGAGGGTGTAAAGATAACAGCAGGGGAAAGATCCAGACTCTTTCCCCTGCTGTGCACTAAGATGTAGTGGACACAAACTGAAACACAGGAGGTTACTCCTGAACAGAAGGATTTTTTTTTTTCTCTGTGAGCATGAAGGAGCATGGAAACAGGTTGCTCAGGAAGATTGTGGCATCTTCATCCTTGAAGGCCTCAAAAGCTGTCCAAACAAGATGTCTCGGAAGACTCTGAGATGAACTGTTATGCCAAGGTACTGTTGTGAGCATTCCTAAACCAGCAAGACCTTGGAATCAGTGCCAAGAGAGGTGCCCCAACCCCCTGTTATATGTGTAATACACCCGATCTCTGCAGGACAGCTGGCAGGAACTAAGAATCAAGGCCTTGAGGAGCAAAAGTGAGAACAAGATGACATCATAAATCCATCAAACAAGTGAAAAGCAGAGGAGAATGACACCACAAATTCCCCAAACAAGAAGATAACAGCAACAAATGGTTGAGAAGGCCAAAGAAGAACTTTGCTTGAACTTTTGTGCTACCCTTTAGTCATTAGCTTAATAAAACACGTTCCAATAGGCTGCAGTGGCCTCTTACTCACTGTTAGTGTCTTACTGTTTGAGGCATACCAAAGTGAGTAGCTGGCAGGCTGAGGGTGTGCTGGCCCTGTGGATTCCCCACAGGTTGATAAGAGACTGGAACACTTCCCTTGTAAGGAAAGGCTGAGTTTTTGCATCTGCTCAGCCTCCAGAAGAGGTGTCTGAGAGGGAACCTCATCAATGCCTACATGTACCTGAAAAGATCTTGTCAAAAGGATGGAGCCAGGCTCTGCTTGGTGCTGCCAAGCAATGGGACGAGAGGCAGAAGCTGAAAGACATGAAGTCCCACCTGAACACAACAAAGAACTTCTTTACTGTGTGGATGAACACACACTGGAACAGGCTGCCCAGAGATGTAATGGAGTCTCCCTCATTGGATCTATTCAAAAGCTGCCTGGAGGCAATCCTGACTTACATGCTAGACTAGACTAGACTTAATGACTTCCAACCTTATCTTATCCATTCTGTGTAGCAAAGCTTCAGAGCCCAGGAATCAGGACTGTATGCTGGAATCAAGACTGCCATGGAAGCATAACAGCTTTGTGCCATGGGATGGAGCTGTGAAGGAAACACAGGTGCAGCACTTGTAATCTTGTGTTCAAGGGGAAGCCTGGAAAACCAATTTTGAAGGTGTATTCAGTGGCAAATTCAGAGGAAGCAGCTGTGGTAGTCGTGTCATCACCAGAACTTGCACACAGCTGCAGAGGTACTGAGTTGCCCTAAGCATAAATACTCGCAGCAGTTTCAGAAAAATCAATCCACAAACTATCCAAACATGTCTTCCATACAAACCATCATCATGAGATGTAAACTGTCCAGCCCACTTGATCTCAACCCTTTTGTGATTCTGTGATTCCATATTTGAGGAAATTCAGACCTCCTCTGACCTTATTCAGAGATGTCTCTCAGAACCAGACATGCTTTCTCTCTCCTTGCCCACAGTTGCTCCATCTTTAATATTTTGCTTGCAGCTTTAGTTAGGGCTGTGACTACCTGACATACTGTTAAACAGCAAAGATCAGTTCATACCTCAGTCTGTCACAGAGTCCCATTTGTGGGCTGGAGTAATGAAATCCTTACATATAGTGAACAGTGTAATGACTGCTGAATGTGTCATCTGATTGATTCTCAGACTTCAGAGATGGTTTCAGACACTGAAAAATCAGGGCAATGAGGGACAGAGAACTGTTTCTGACACCTGGTTTATAGAGACAATGGCTGATGGATGGCATTCATTAATGGTGCTCAGCATTATGGTACTCCTACTTAACTTCCTTCTGATTTCCTTCCACATTCACCTGCAAGATAAATAGTAAGGAAGAGAGAAGTCTGTGGATCTGTGTGCCTAAAACCTGCATTATGGGGACTACTGGGATGGGGGAAGGTGAAGGTCACAGCCAGGACAGAAATCAGGAGACATAGATGAGTTGGAAGTGCAGCACAGAGCTGAAGGATCTCATTAAGAGGGTCCTGGGAATGAAGAGAGTCATGAATCCTGGGAGCACAAGATTCCCAGATCTGGTATCCCTAGGTGGTGTTTATACACTGAATCACATGTGTTTGAAGTCTCCATCAAAATACTTGGTTTTTAAATCATTAAAACGATATGGTATAGGAATTGCATCCAGATATTAAATAAGAATTTATTATCTATTTTTGTTTAATTTTGCACATATCCCTTGGGACATTCAGGAATATGTGCACGCTTGATACAATTGATTTGTATCATTTCTCTGGGGAATAATACCCATACACTACATGACGTTTTTCACCACTTAAGAAACTAACACTCATCAAGCAATAGGTTTTCATAGCAATTTATTCTGATTTGTGGAAGTGAATCAGCAAAGGGTATTGTGGGTTCTTTCAAATCAGAGACTGCTTCTTCCACGAATTAATTATCATCGAGCAGATGGTTCCGAGGAGGCTGTGGCGACCTTTGGACTGGAAGCTCGGCATTTTTAATTCGCTGTGCCCGCCGTGCGCTCCCGTCCGCGCGCTCTCCTGCCGGCGGGAGCTGCGGCCGGACCCCCCTGCCCGGACCGCGGCCGCCCGGCCCGAGGGGCTGCCGGACACCCCCAGGCGGGGCTGCCGAGGAGCACCAGCACCCCTGGGGGCTGCCGGACACGCCCAGGCGGGGCTGCCGAGGAGCACCAGCACCCCTCGGGGCTGCCGACGCCGACACAGCCGCGGTTCGCCCGGGGCGAGCGGCGGAGCTCCCCGGCGGAGGGAGCCGCGGGGCCGCCTTGAGCTGTCCCTGGGGACCCCGGGCAGTGCCCGCCGGCGGGACGTGGGGCGGCGGGGCCCGCAGCGTGCTCCGTAGCAGCGCTGTGGCGGGGTACACACTCGGTCACCACCGGCTCAGGCACCTGCTCTCTGCACGCTTCCCAGGGTATGGCCTGGTGGGTGTTCGAACAGACCTTCTCCACGAGGTCTAATCATCCTGCCCAGCCCTGCCTCGCTAGGATGTTCTCTCCTGCCGTGAGAGGCATCACCCACACGTGTTCGGTTTCAGATTCGTGGGAGGCCCTGGGAATATTTTTCCTGTGTTTTAGGTAGATCTCTAGGGGAGTAAGGGATGGTGCATGTGGTGGCTTGCTGAACCCCTCCTGGGCTGTTAGCGACAATCTCATGGCCCTCTCCTTCACGATGGAGTGTAATTCCTTCATCTCTTGTAAGTCATTGGATGGATGTGCTAAGTCAGACACCCTCTTCCCTCCTCCTCAAGGAGGAAATGAGCCCTCTCCAAATATTCCCTTAGTATTTTTTCCCTGTCCCAATGATTGCACCAAGGTGGCCTGCAGTCCCTAGATATCAGTTCAGCAGCAAGCCAGTGGGAAAGGCTGTCTCATTTCCTAGTAACTCCTGTAAAGCCTTAGCCCTGTCTGGTGATGACTCAGTCGTTCCACTTTCTGCCTGTTCTGCCTGCTCATGTGCTTTTCGTGCTGGGTGGTGACTAAGGCAGTCTCCAGTACCACAGGGACTGATGCTTCTCCTTTTCCCCATCTCAGCCTTCCCTCAGTAGCCAAGATGGTAATTCAGCCACTGCCTGTGAATTACAGCAGTTGCTATGGGCCAGAGTCATGACAAGGGGAGAAGGCCAGGCACTGTAAGCCTCTCATCTTTCCAGGAGAGGAGTGCAAAGCCTGTCACTGTAGGGAACCTCCTGGGGAGGCCCTAGTAAAACCTACAAGTATCCTTTCTCCCTGGGATATGGGTCTTCTCAGAGAAGGGGTTGTGCTAAGCAACCTTCTGCCCTCAACTGTTTTTAGCACAAAAAATGGTATCCTGTCCCTGATGCTAATCTAAAATGTTGGGTCTGGAGAGGACAGTCCAGGGCTGCATTCTCTGAGACAGCTGACCTTCAGGATACCTTTGGGTGAAATTATGGCAGAACAATCACTTAGAAAGTTTTATTTATGGCAATAATGATTTCAACTTTTAAACCTTATGATAGGTTGAACAGCCTCTGGCAGCAATGATTTACATTTTTGAACAGCCTGCAGCAGCAGAGGTTTAAACTTTTCTGAACAGCACATGGCAACAATGATTTTGGAAGAGCCTGTAGCAGCAGCAATTCAAACTTTGAACTTTATGTGACTTAGGCTGAATAGCCCATGGCAGCAGCAATTCAAACTCTAAGGAGAGGAAGAAGGAAAGATAGGAAAACAGAGATAAAGACCCAGGTCACCACCCAGGGTTCCAGCATCATCTCTGGTGTGGTTCTTCTGGATGGATAGGTGCATGGATGGTGGGTGCACGCACAGCCCCTCTCAGTTGTCATATTTGTAGAACAGTCCTTACACACACACATTTTATTATTCTGGAACATTTCAGAAGGAGGTTGGGAAGTCTCTTGGTTTCAATTCCCTTCCCCTGGTCAGATACAAAAGTGCAATCCTGTTTCAAACTTGTTTTTTGAGATAGTTACCCAAGATAAGGAATTTGGTCCCAGAAAAGTGCTATCCTGCCTCTGCAAGACCATCTCTTCTAACTGCACTTTTTCCTCACTGGCATAGTAACATTCCTGTTCTCTCCTGACAAGTGTCTGAGACTACAATAACCCTTTCAGGTTTTAAGTCTCTCACATAAGGCAAGGTGATGAATGCCATGTGACAAAAGCAGAAGTCATGCGAAGCAGAGACTTACTCCCCTTGGAGCCATGGTGACCAGCAAAGGGCAGCAGCTGAGAGGCAGCCCCTGTGGGATGTCACCACTGAACACCTGGGACTGCCTGTGGCCTGACAGCTCTTTAGCAGCCCGCACCACTGTCCTGGCACATTGTCCTCAGGGCTCCTGTGGGCACACCTGAGGAAGACACTGGTCTTGGGCTTGAGTCTTGGCTTTGTAGAGATCAGCAGCTCTGGGTGCTGAGTTAAGGCCACCCCTTCCTGCTGTGGGTCCCACACAGCAGTTGTCCCAGGGCTACAAGCCCTATTGAAAGCAGACAGTAAATATCTCTGTCTTCACAGAGCACTTCCCCCTTCCGGAAGGGTCCTGCTAGGTAACATGGTGGTTGTCTGGAAGCTGGACAATGAGGCTGGGGGACTGGGATTGGTTTTCAGCATGTCTAGGGGAGCCAAAGGGGCAGATGAGGGGAGCAGCCCTTGGTGGTGTCTGCCCCACAGGACTGCTGCTGCTGTGGCTGCTTGTCAGCTCTCAAGAAGGAAGGGAGACCTGGAACTCCCCTGTCCCACCTCTTGCTTTGGTTCTTCCTACTTTCGCCTTCAGCATTGTGTAAGCTTAGTATATGGCATGTCTGTCCTTGCAAGACATGGTGTCAGTTGCTGAGGAAGCTCTGGAGGAGTGTGCTCTGCCATGACAGCCAGCAGGAGCCAGCTGGAGCAGGCAGGGCAGTCAGAGGCATCAGAAGGTGACCCATGCCCCATCTGTCTGTGAGAAAGGACCAATACAGCCTGCTTGACCTCATGCTCCCATCTGCGTTGGCTGTGTCCAGTGATGGCCCATGATGAGCCACATGCCATCTCTGCAGGCTGTCTTTCGATCATATCTGGCAGATGCTACCATCAGATGACAAGGAAGAAGAGGACAGAGCTTGCTCTTCCACCTGCCACCAGAGAAGCGAGGCCAGGGAGAGGTCCCAGACCAGACCCCCTCAGCACCACTAGGTCCTGTCCAGGTTTATCATGAGCAACAGCATCCCAGCTTGGGGGAGGAGGCCTGGGAGGAGCAACCAAGCATTCAGTGGAGTCAGAACTGCAGGCCCTTCAAGCACCTCTGCCCAGCAGGTATCTGTGCCCAAACCTGGCACAAACCCCCCCAGGCACAGGGGAGCCTATGGTCGGCCCTGGGGCAGAGCACGTGTCCACATTGGTAAGCTGATACTGCCTCTGCTGCACATCCAGGCCTCCTTTTGGAGACCCTAATAAATACAGTGTAGCTCTTCACAGAGTGGTTTTTCATGTTCCTCAAAGTAAGCGGTCAAGGAGAGCAGGCATTTCTTCTTTCATCCTCCCCTTTCTGTGTACCAGGGCCACAAAATCCAAGCCCTTTGAACAGCAGCTGGGCTGATGGTGCTGAAATCCTGCTTGTCCAGAGGCCGCAACACTGCCCAGCCCTCACCCTGCTGGGTCATACTGCTGATTCCTTTGCACTCAAACAGCCCCTGCCATCCTCCACACACACCACTCTGAGCCTTTCTGTGACACTTCTTTACAGGCCCAATTCCTCAAACCCCTAGTCTCATCACTGGCTCCTAAAATCTATTCCAGGGGAATGAGTCCCTTTTGATTGAGCCCCTTACCTTGGTTTGATCCCTGTCAAAGAAAGACAGCTTCAGACCTACAATCGTCCAGCATGCTGTTCAAGCAAAGCACATTTTTTTCACAGGCCTAATGCATGGAATAGTTAGGTTTGATTAGCATCCCTCACGAGTCTGTGTTTTGCACCAGGAGGGACCAGGATGTTATGATCTGTGTAAGAAATTACTCTGAAAAGGTTCATTCAAATGTCTGTCCAGCATTGCTGCCACTATGAAGAAGAGAATGGTAGCAATGGTTTTCATTCCTCTTACACGGAACTAATATTGGCCATTTATCACAGAGTTGGCCAGTTTAGAAGCCTCCTAAAGGATGGAGGGAAATGGGCCTTTTTCAGGTGGTAATAGAACAGAAGAAGTAAAACAAGAACATTTTGAAAGTCCTGTGAGCCTGCAGCTGGTGCAGACCCTATGGACTATGGAGTAGAGTGCATATAGCCAGACCTCATGGGAGGAAGTTGTCCACAACCAGAGAGAAAAGAGCAGAACTTGGAAAAAAGAAAGCCACTGAGTTTTTAAAACCTTGACAGAAATCAAGTATTTGCCCTGCAAGGACAGAATGGGCAGTGGGGAGGTTATTTATAACCTCTTTTGATTTCTCTTCTCATTTACGCCCTTTGAATTTTCTTTATGCCATCTCTATAACAAAAGCTAATGAATTTAATTTATGATCTAATAAAGACTGTCTGCTTTTCTATGCCTGTTCATTTTCTTTGGGGAGGTCATTAGAAGAACACAGAGGCAGATCTAGCTCATAGCACTGTTGACTGTGGGAGATTGGACACAATGTGCAAATATATTTAGGCCAGTTTTCTCAGATGTTCCTATCTCAGCTCAAGCACCTGGTAATTTGTAGATGAACTATGGATTTTTCTGGCATCTCCAAATCCAGTCACATTATGATTTAAAGTTGCTTTTGTGAGAATTTTCTGAATATTTTTATAAACTGCAAGTCTGTCCTTTTTTTTTTTTTTTAATTTTCCACAAAAAAAGAAAGGTGTCTTTTCCATAACATTGAAAACTCCCTTGACTGCAGAATCTATAAGAATTTCTCAGATTTTCTGAGATTTAAATTTCTCCTGGAAAAAAAAATTACTAAGGCACTGGACTGAGATTCAGCAGTTCAGAGACTTGTCTGCTGATTTCCAGAGATACCTTGTGACATAGTCACAGGCAATTAACTCACTTTAACCTCTGATTTGGTTTGGAAATGAGTAACACTTCCCAATTATTATCGCAGATTAGGAAAAAAAGTCTGTTTTTTATTGTAAGGCAATCAGATAAAATTCAAAGAACACCTCAGAAAGCACTCAAAGAAAAGATGTTACTTCTACAATGCAATTTGAAAGGTGCAAAATTACTATGTCCTGATGCTGCATGTCAGACAACAGTATAGACCAGTTGCCTCCTTCAGTGAGCAGGACTGTTCTTTATGGCACCATAACATAGTACTGCTTCATGAATAAGAACTGCCAGAAATATATTATTTCACATTACATATACACACACAGACCAAAGAGCTGATCTATTTCCTTTTATATTGTTAAATTTTTATGAACTTAACCCCAGGAGGGTTTTGAGAGAGAAAGCATCTGAAAATTTTCCAATTTGATATGTAGCAAGAGCATATAGATCTACTTGTATGTCTCTCATGTTTCCAGGAAATTTGAATTCCTTCCTCAGTGCCCTCTGTCCTGGGTCATTCTCCTTTGCAACCCACCAAGGGCTTCAAACTGACATCAGCACCATGTTTCCATATAGAAGCCTTTTTTTTTTTTTTCCCACACCCAATCCTGGATTTCTTGGCATTACCCTCCTTCTGTCTTCTAATAGCAATGCAATTTCTGAAGCTTTTGTCTGTTGCTTCCATGTGATAGCTGTTCTATACCTTTATGAGCTGAACATGAGTCTTCTGTTAGGACATGTTTTACTTTTTTGCTCTCTGCTTGCACATGGGTTTTGCTACCACTGTTGTTTATGTCACCTTATATTAATTTAGATAACTTAATATTAAACCCCATACTGTTTAATTATTCTATACTATTCAACAAGCCCTGTTTCTAATTTGGCAGCCCAGCAGTCTGGGAGCAGTCTCTTCTAAAGGATCACTTTTGGAGTAACTGTGTATTTTCACAAACCAGAATGTAAACCTCAGTGCATCACATGTCTTCCTCTGCCAACTATAAAGCAAGTTTCAAGTATATGCAAGTCATCACCACATACTAAAGATGATACTTTTTTTTTTTTTTTTTAACCTTTTTTTCAGGGGGAAAGAGGGTTTCATGGTCTCATCTGTGCTCTCTTGCAGGTACCTTCATTTTTAGGAGGACTCCACCTCCTGTACCTATTGTCTCTCTAACTGTGGGAGCGGAGATAATCAATTTCACAAACAAGGCAGCACATAGAACCAGGTTCTCAGTGTCTGTACTGCTGTTCTGAAATCTTGTCAAGTTCGAAGGAAAAAAGATGTTTAGTATAAACGAAAGGCCACATCTCAGGTCAGAACCAGTTTATTATGAAACAGACAATAAGCTGTCTCAGGAAGTGGGATTAGAAAGTCTGAGGTGATTCTTATACTATTTCTCATAGTGACAGAAAATGTACAGAGATACCAAGAGAGCAAGAACAGAATATTTTCTCCCCTGCTCTTGTCTTAGAGAGTAATTTATTGTTTTTCACTAAATTTCTTTGGTGTGACAGTAGTGTCAGAAGTCCTAGCTAAAACTTAGAGACAGATGTACCTCCATCCTTTTTTAAAGCATCTTGAGAGTACTGAAGATGATTTAAACCTTAAAAAAAAGCTTTTACACTCAAACCCAGATTTTATCCAAGCAGATGTTACAATATTCCAAATTAAGTAAAAAAGAATTTTCTCCTTTGAATTGCACTGTAGATTGGTTGGATGAGTTGTTTCCTTCAGTCTTTTTCTCACCCAAATTATATTCTGGGGGGATAGAAGATACTATGCACAAACTCTACACAGCACTACTGTTTTGTTGGAATAGATTTGACCTTTGACCCTTTTTTTTCCCTTTTTTTTTTTTTTGGTGGAAGGAGTGTCTTTTTTTTAATTTCATACTTTTTAAAAGCCATTTCACAGAACTTATTTAACAAAATCTTATCTCATTCTCTATGCACCATAGTTGATCTTCCTTTTCTTGATCTTCCTTCCTGTTACTACACTGATACAGGATAATTTCATCTTCTAGCTCCATTAACGTACAGAATCCCCCATTTTTCAGATCCATATTGTATTTAACAAGTTCACATATACACATTTAAAGACCAAGACATTTTTTCACATAGTACTTTTAACAACCTATGTCAGACATTTCCCTAAGCGCCTGAAAAACAGTCTTAGAAATCTGTACATGTATTTTTACTTCAGTGCTTACAGACAAAGCTTCTTTGGCACCTCCTGGAACAATCTGGAACTATTTTCAGAGAGATATTATAAAGAAAATTGGTTAGCCTGGCTGATAGACTACCCAAATGTTATTATCCCAGGACAGAAAGAGTTACAAAATTCTGAACTAAATGTTAAGGAAGTATCACAGATTTTGTGCTGTGTCCTCTTAGAAGGCATCAAACATTGCAGTGTGCAGCAGCTGTCCAGTCTAATCCACCAGCTTCAGAATTTTAATCTCCATCAGACTGTTGGGAACCAGCACTTCCCTGTGAATAATAAACTATTACCTTGCAATGCACAGCACAAAGAAGGTGGCTATCTGTGCACATCACCAGAAGGATAGCATTGGAGTACATTAATGAGCTTCACTTTTGTCAATATTAATCTGCAACTGTGTAAATAGACATTGAAACCTTTGTTTTTGAAGTGACAGACAATTTTGCAAGATCCACATTAAGTCTGCTGAAATAATGAAAAAATTTAAAGCACTGTTGAAATTCCTAGTATGGTTATTTGTATAACGTGCTCACTCAAGTTAGAAAAAAAAATCCCTCCATGTTTTCTGCATTTAAAAAACATCTGTGAAAGAATGCATGGCAGATAGCAGAAGTGATGTCACCAGAATATAAGCATTCCTAAGAGGAAAAACAGTTCTAGAGAAAGCTGACAATAAGAAAGGGGAACCTTTCATCCATAAATGTCAGGTCTAACATGGAAAAGTTTAGGGGCTGAGGAACAGATTATCTACACATGAATAAATGTAAGAAAGTGCTATTATTGCTTTCCACAATATCTTGTAAAGGCTTCTGTTCCTCCCAAGGTGAACAAGATAGGTGTTAATCTGAAAAGGAATAGATAAGTAGGGTGTTGGAATATAACAAAATTGGGAATTAAATTTTCTTCAGGTCTGTGGTTTCCTGATACAGTTTCCACTCACACACACATTAGAAATACATTAGATACCAATGCAATCTTCTAGTGAAGAAAATTAGATTCAACTGCAAACCTAAATAATTTTTTTGCTAATTTTTTTACAAAGAAATCTGTTGCTCTTCAAATTCAGAGTATTAGTTATGGACTTGAATGGTCTTAAAGGTCTTTTCCAACCTGAATGATTCTATCATTTCACTTAGAAAAACATCACCTCTTCACGTTTCCTTTGTGAGACTATTTCTTCTATGGCATAATTATAGACCCAGAAATTAGTCTCTTAGAGCTGTAGGATTAAAAAAAAAAGGCAGAATAAAAGATTGCATATGTGCATTTGTGTAAAAGTTTTTATACTATTTCTTTAATATCTGAACCATAAAGCCATAAGAAAGGCAAAGCTGCATACCACACAGGCAAGACTTCTGAGTAAATGCAAATTTCATTGGAAGGACGCGTAATCTTTCCTCATGTCTACAGAATTTTTCTCATTTGCACATCTATATACACACACAAAGCATGTATTATCTACTCTTTCTAGTCTGTGAAGACCAAAACATAGATTAATTAATTTACATTTCTTTGCTTCAAATAAGAGTAATTACATAAAACGGAGAATTGAAAAAGAAGTGTTTTAATTCTGTTTTTCAGTACAATTAGATACAATTAGCAGCAAAGCAAAATATAAGGGAATTTTTATTTCAAAGCAGCACAGAATTTTTGGTAATTAATTTCTTATCACTGGGAAAAAAAATAAAATCAGTAATCAGCCAGTGCTGCTGTGAAAAGTTACGTGAATCTCAAAACACTATTAAGAGCAGGTAGAAGGGGAAATAAAAACTGCAGAAGGACTGGATTAAAGTTTTCAGGCTGACACACTTTGTTTGCAAACACATTACTATCTCCTTCAAAGCTTAAAAGTGGTAAAGTAAGTCATGATCCTTTCAATGAAGCTGAAATTTCTTGGCTTAATATGAAAATTCCTATCTCCATTTGAATTTCAGGCCTCCTTTAAAAAAAAGGGATTCTTCTATGCAATACCAAATGTGATCATGCAAACAAATTACATTTAAATATTTCAGATGTTTTAATATGATTTTTTAAAATTCAATTTTATGAGAAATTTTAAGAAATAACAGATTTTCTGTAAAATTAGAACTCAGTAGGATGATCTATCAACAAAATATTCAGTATCTGAGTATTTAGTACTTTCAGTTACAGGTGATTTTTATTCCCACATCTCATTAAAAAATGTTTGGTTTTCTTAGCCTTCAGTTTTCCAGTGGTCATGTTACCTCCTTGTAATGAGTAAGTTATCTTAATTTGAAACTCTTGTTATTTCATTGCTTAAGAATCTCTAAAAAAATGCCTTCTAAGAGAATTAGGTCGAGCAACCTACAAGGGGGTTTATTTTCTGTCAAATTTCTCTACTTTTAAAGCAACAACTTCAAAGGCTTTATTTTTGGGTGTTTCTTACATTGGGTGAGAGTATTGGGCCCATCAGCATTCTCTGGAGTCAATTTCAGGACAATATTTTAAATAGTTTTTGAGTAGTTCAGTAATTTCTCACATAATTAGGACAAGCTCATCATGCATTCAGGAAAATCACATGGTACTTTAAAAAGGCCATCAAGAGGGCTTAGTAAAGCCCCAAGCACATGCTACTGTACTCTCACAATTAGTTGCTATCGCAATTTCTTTAAAATTGAAAGTTGGTCTGCACAAACCCAGCTTCCAGAGCACTAATTTTTCTATAGAATTAATTCTGAATAATCCCTGAATATAAGAAACACATAGGCAAGTATTCAGAGAGAGAGAGAGAAAGAACCTGTTATAAAAAGGTTTCTGCAAAAATATTGCAGGTGTTCAGATACATGGTCTTCTAGAGCTTCCTTAATATAATTCATAATTTTTTTCTCTCTTTAACATTTTGAAGGTTGAGAACAGAGAAAAGAAGAGGCATTTCATCATCATTTTTAGGACTACTTTTCTATTTACTCTTGGAGATTCTAAAAATTTAAAGTATTATGATGAAAACAGCAAAAATCATAAGGACGCCACTTATATTGAAGTGCTCTGCTAATTATATCATGCCAATTGCAAATACATGCCCATTTTAGGTTTAATGCCAGCAGCACTTTATAGTGGTCTGAAAATAAATTTTTGTTGCATTACATTTGTTTTGGTGTATCCATGTTTATCTATAGTGGGGTTTCTTTTAATACATCCAGTTTTCATACCTACAGAATTGAATTATATATTTCAAGATGCCAGGAAATCTGAATTAGATCAGCAACAAAATTATTCTGGCAAGAAGATCAGGACCCAGCGATAGTGATAGGACATAGTGATCAAAGTAGCCTGAAGAAAACAAGATGACTGAGACCAAAATGCTCCAATAGACTGATTTCCCTCAGTAACATTGTACCTCTACCAGCTCCTTAAAAGTGTCAGACTTCAAAACTGATAGCAACAAACAGGTAGGTTTCAGTCTTGCAAAATTTTGTCATCCACATATACTATTTTATATAACCATTTAAGGGAAAATAACTAAAGTATTTTCATGGGCAGACTTTTCTGATACTAATTAGGGTCAGTTTGCCTCCCTTTGCTCCACTGTCTTTAAGCAAAACAGTAATTAGGTAGGAATAGCAGTAACCATCAAGCTGCAGAGATGATCCACAGGCATGTCAAACTGGGGCAGGAAGTCAGTTCTTTACTGTACATTGAGAGCTGTAGGAAGAAAAAGCTATTTTCTAGCTGCCATCAGAGAGACTTGTGGCAAGTTATGTCCACTGAGTCAATTCCAGATTTGCCCCTCCAGCATGTGGCTCTTTTTGAAAGAGAACACTCAAAATTTAACTCTGCCAGAGTCAGGCAGATGATGAACTGGGTCTTTTCTCTCATTCCACAAGCCTTGCAGGTTCAAAAACACCCACATTTCCTCAGGTACAAACCAAAGATCTTATAACAGCCTACTTTAGCAAATAGGGAGACCTTTTAAAAGGAAGCCAGAAGAAAGAAAGAACCAAAATATCAGCAAGAAATAAAGTATTAAATCATCATCTCCCTCCCTGCGGGATTAGGTGCAAATGCTTGTATTGTGGAAAAGAGTCTGTCCTACAGAGATACAGCCATGGTTTGTTAATGTGAACTCTTTCATCTCAGTGCGTACAGACACTCAGAATCCAGTCTCCTCTTACACTTACTTCATGTCTGGCATAATTCCCAGGGCTTCAGTTTTCCTTTTGACAGCAGTGACTCCCAAATCATCAGCTTTTCTAAGCACTGTTTATCTTCATCCCTTTACATCACATTCTAGATGAAATACATATATAATTTTTAAAAAATCTACAGTTACTTCATTCCCCACTTTCAAGCTTAGATCCAGAGGACTTTCAATTTAACCTAACTTTAAAATTTGCCTAATATTAAATTTTTCTGTGGATAATTGTTACATTTAATATTTTTTGGGGGGGGGAGGGCTGAATACGATGAATTAAAACTGTAGTACCAACATGATGGAAATTTTTGACCAAAAATTGCATACTGTGAATACAGTATGAATTATGCAATAGATTGTCTTTTAACAAAGTATTCTGATTTTGTGTAGATTGAGTCTTGGTCAATTGCAATCTGTTATAACCAATAGTATTAATTCAGTTTAGCAATCCAAAGAAGAATGTTTAATAACTGGTTTAAGTAAACTATCATCAGTACCAATGTAAATTCATCTGGAATAATTCTGGTGTGTAGATAGATACTCCATTGTGTTTTCACTTGGGTTTTTGGGGGTTTTTCTTTCAGTGTTTTCCATCACCCAGGAGTGTCATAGCTAGTGACACTCCTGGGGTCTTTACTCATTAAAGTTAGTTTTATTTTCCTATGAGAATTAATTTTGTGGAAATGTGTATCCAAGATCCTGTGATAACCTTAGAACATGTTGGCCAAGTTCAGCCACAGCTGATGGAGAAAACATTGAACTCACAAAAATGGTGTGAAAAACAGTTTTCCAATACTTCCACAGAGGGAAAACTGGTAGGTTGCTCGTCAAATACCAGATAACCTAACTGGAAGAGCTTTGGACCAGAGAGAAAAAGCAGCTTTGTTCAGCCCTTACACCATAACCTGTTCGCCTTTATTCCCTAAGGAACAGGGCTTTCTTGAGACCAGTGTTGTGTTCACCCTTTTATTTATTTTCTATTCTGTGGAGGTCATAAGGATGTTTTATTTACTGATCTGGAAGACAGGGTAAAAGAAAAATAGATTAGTGACATCTACTTGAGCATGTCATAGTTGGGTACTTATGTAGATTTACTCAAAGTAAAGATTTACCCACCTTGCTGTATCTGTCAAGATGTTAGAGATTTCAACTTAAAGGCTTAACATCATCTCCAGTATTTTTTCATTCACATCCTGGAACTTCTTTTAAAGATTTCCCAAGACATTTTTTCCAGTGCCTTGATACTAGAGATTTTTCTCAAATATTAAGCATTTTTGTGTTGTTAAGTGAGAAACAACCTCAGTAGTGTTGTACAAGACATCCGTGCATGTGTAGTGTTCAAGCCTAAAAAGATTTGTCAAATCTACATCTTACAGTAATTTGCATTTTTGTTTGGGTTTTATTTTCCTCAGATTGCCTCGTTTGTCTTGTAATGATAGAAAAGTTGAAATATCAAATACTGGTACTTAAACCTTATCCTATCTATCAAAACAGACTCACATTGTAAACAAGGTGAACAATGTTTGCTCTTCAGTTAACAAACCATTAATATTTTACAATCTTCTTGGGAAATCTCTAATGTCACACTACTGATAACATTTAACAAGAAATCTAAAACTGCACTACTTAGAAACAGTTTCTGTAATCCTTGCTCTCTGTTGTGAGAATCCCATTTTAGCTGATAGTTTTTCCTACACACCACTACATGATAGGCTTTAAAAAATGTAAAAATTCAAAACTAGATTGGTTCTACCTGACAAATCTTCCATGGAGGGCAAGTTCATAAATTCATAGAACAGTTTGGGTTGGAAGAGACCTTAGAGACCATCTAGGTCAATGCTATGAGCCTCTTCCCGCCCCTTAATTCTCAACACTTTTTTCCATTTATTTTTTTGTTTTTCCATGATTTATAAAAGAGTAATTATATCAATATGAAACTCTCAAGCTTCTTTTAAATAAAGTTCTGGAAACTTGATTACAGTGATGCTGTTGCTTAAAAGGTCTTGTCACCTTCCTTAAGAAAAATAGAACATACACTGGTTGAACACACTGAAATACTACAAAGGATCCTGCACACAGTAAATGTTAAGAGATCACCTAAAAACGTGGACAGTAGCAACCTACAGATGTTAAAAGAACAGTCTGTAAGTGACAGAAAGTTGGAAACAGAGCTGTAAATAAAAATTGGTTTTTTTGTATCAACTCAGCAGATAAACCAAGACATTGAAAAGCTAGGAAAAGGAAAACTAAAGTGCTGAAACCAAACTCCACCCTCAGATTATCTAATATAATCCTATACAGGTATATAGGAATGTGAAATCAAATTACTGAGGAAATAAACTTATGGATGTTGTCACAGTGTTTGACTTCTTTAAAAAACATATAGTTTCTGTATGTTTCACATTCCCTATTATTGTTTGAAATAAAATACTGTTCATCTTTCAAAGGTGAAATAATAATAAAAACTTCAATTCTCGTTCAGTATTTGACAATTTTTATTGTTTTGTACTTTACCTAAGCCTAAAGTTCAGAATCTAACAGAGGAAAATATTAAAAATAGTCCTTCAGATCTATCACAAGAGTTATGCCAAACCAGAGAGCAGGATGATTCATCACTGTTGGTTTCTTGCTGGGTTTTTCAGGGTTTTTTTGGGCGTTCTTTTGTTCTTCTTGTTGTTGTCGTTTTTGTTTGATTTGGTTTGGTTTTTTGTTGGGTTTTTTTTTTTGTTTGTTTGGTTGGTTGGTTGTTTTTGGTTTTGGTTTTGGGGTGGGGTTTTTTTGGTTGGTTGGTTGGGGTTTTTTGTGGGTTTTTTCTTGGTTGTTTTTTGTTTCGGTTTGGGGTTTTTTTTGTTGTTGTTGTTGGGTTTGGGTTTGTTTGGTTGGTTTTGGTTGTTCTGTTGTTTTTTTTTCCCCAACAATACCATGTACAAGCAAAGACAACCTGTAAAGTCATAAAGAAGAGAAGAAATTGATCCATAAGATCTCTTCACATTTATGATGGGAAGAGGACAATAAAGGGTATTTAAAATCCTCATCCTACCAAATATGTCATCACATTGTTATTGACAACAGTATCAGTGACCTGAGAAGCCTCAGGAACAGAGAAGTGAAAGGTATCCTGTGGCAAAGTCCACTTCTTTATGCCAGGAGGTACAAGGCAAACAACAGGTAATATCAGATGCCCAGGATCACTTCTGTTTACTTTAAATATGAGCCCTGACAACCTCAGCTTGGTTTCAAATTAACCTCAAACAGGTCCTTGAAACTGCTGGGCTGTATCTTCAGCAATTGCAAAGCTGAAACTACTCACCACAATAAATATTGATACTGTTATTCACACCATTAGTACAGAATTGTCATTATTCATTATAGCATGAATCCAAAACAAAGACACCTAAATAATCTCATGAACATAATCAAGTATAATGAAAAGCAAGACATAAAGAGCTCATTAATAAGGGTCTCATTCTCCTCTAATTCATGTATCCTTTTTACAAGGGTCTGGTTTTATTAGAGGTACTACTATTAAAAACCTTTAATCTTTTTTTTTTCTTGAAAAAAATCAAACCAGAATGAACAAAACAAATGGAAATGCAATCTGAGTGACTCACTAGTAGACTGTGTCCTGAGCAGTGGAACTGAACTTGGTGACCTCCAGACGTCTTTCAGCCTCAGTTATTCTGTGATCCTACAGCACCATTGCAAACAAATATATTTGTTTACATACAGTTGTTCACAGTTAAAAAAAAAAACTAAGCTTCCTACCTTTTACCAATTAAATATTAAACATTTAGAAGACAATTGAAACTCATTTGAACTGTTGAAATCTTGCAGGTATGTCAGGCAAAGGGGCTACACAGAGGCAGAAGAGTTTAAAAGTTTCAAACTCCTTTTCCATCTGTAGTTCCAGTTAAAAATTTCAGACCGAGCAATCTACCTAGGACTGCCTACTATCTCACAAAAATCAGCAGAAAATTGCACTTTTCCCATTTGTATCAATCATTGTAGCTGTAAGGGCTTGGAAATAAGATTTTATTTCATACTTTTTGCTACTTGAATGGCACTAAGAGGGAGACCTTTTAGGACAAAAATACCGCTTTGCATACGTTAAAATGAAAGCATTGAAAGCTTCTATTGTTAAAATTAGGGTAAGGTTATTAGTTCAAGATCAAAAGCTTTAGGCTGAGCAGAGTAGGACTTCTTTCTTTATGAGCATTAGTCCTTTTCCCCCCCAGAAAGCAATAGTACCTGTTGTTTGGGCCACACATTTCTTTACAAGAGGAAGGTCAAAGTCCACATCACATATGTAAACACCTTAGGACCTAGAGGTAGGGGTTTTCCCACAGTATATGTAGATGCTCAGGGAATCTTTAGGATCTTCAGAATCCACATGGTTTTGCCAACTGCTCTCTCCATCTCAGAAAAAAATGGTGTAGTCTGGAAATAATAGAAAATTGCAAGTTTTCCTACATCAATTTTGTAATAAAAATCAATGCTATTTTGTGATCTGAGACTTAGTGATACCCAAGACTTCCCCTGAAGACAATTATATACATGTAGCTTGATCCAACAAGCTCAGTTGGACCCTACAAGCTCATTTTGTTCTAAACTCAGTACATTTGTGCAGTAGGAAAATCATCCCAGCTCCAAAAACTCCCTCTTGATTTTTTTTTTTAAAGAACAGTGAGTTAATGATGGATTTATTTAAAAGGCAGAACTTGAAAAGGCTACATCCAGCCTTAGGCTTTTTCTTACTTTTTCTTATGTATTCCAGAAACTTCCAAAGAATATAGGTGATTCTTTCATGCAAATTTAAGTAGTCAGTGAATAAAGTGGATAATGAGTGCAACAATGCTGATGTGATACTCATTAGTATGAGTACAATCCTTACAAATATCAGAACTGAAGTGGTCATGGCTGATATGCTTCCACTGCCTGGTCAAACTTTTTGGTTATCTTCAGCACACCAGACCAGCTGGTGTGATATGTGAGACCAACATATACCACATGCTGGAATAACAGATTGCAGCTCTGGATTTAATTTGCATGTTCATTTACAGTGATTGCATGAAGACAGGGGCTAGCTGCTTATGGGACACACAAGCAGCCAATTACAGTTACCTCATGTGCAACTGTCCGACATGAATGTATAATTGCAGTATTAAGAAATTGAACACATGGTTGAACACAAATTTTTTTGTAGCGTCTCTCAAGTTGAAGTCTCTCTCCACTTTCCTAATGTCTCTCTTCCTTTTAGTTGCTGTTAGACAGAAAGGAAAAAAGCAGGCATTGTAAAGAAGTGTAACAAATGTTGATACTTCATATTCCAAGTATTCCACTTCTAGATGCATATGTGGTTTTACCAAATTCCTCTTGCCAATATGTTCCATGAACTTAAAGGGTCATCATAATTGCAGCTGCAGAGAGCTGATGGAAGAAATTTATGTTTGTGGTCGTCAGCTGTACCTGATTCTCAATGGTTCTCTTCCTACACTCACCTCAGAGAATCTTTACGAAGGAGTGCTGACATTTCACCTCTGATTCACAGAACTGTATGTGGTAATTGCACAACCCCAAAGACTCACTTTTCTTGAATACTTGACAGAACACAGTATTACGAAGTATCATTGTGCATTCTTGGTAACTATCCATAAATGCTGTATGCTGACAATGTTATCAGTGTTTTTATAGTGGACTAGTCTGGTTTACTTCAGAAGAACCTGAGAAAATGACCCATACATGCCTCCTCAAAATCAAAGAGCAAGAATTAGATCAGCCCTTCACTTAAGCTAAAGAATTTGTTTTGGTCCAGTGGGGCAAGACAACACATGTGCTGGCATGTGTTCCCTCAGCAGCAGTGCTGCAAGACACCCGCAGGCAGCTGTGCCTGCCAGATCTCTGCTGAGACACGTGAACTTCAGAAACAGCTCAATTACGTTAATGCTACCAACACTTCAGGTTAGAGAATCCCTGCCAGGGCTCTGTTGTATCTTCTTCCCTGAAAGCTTTGTTCTTATGATTTAAGGAACAATTCTCTGATTTCAAGAAGGCTGTCAGAGCTGCACTCCCCAGCTACCGAAGTGAGATAGGAAGAAAACAAGCATTTGAATTTATTTGGCATTAATTGGCTAGAAGAGCTGATGCAGCAATTGCTGTAGCACAAAACCACTGAACACCAGAACACATTATCACATAACCTAGACAAGGTAAGACTATTATGTTTCAGGTGAGAATGGGTACACTGAAATGAAGGCTAGGGAATGATCTTGCCTTTCATGTGCTCTTTGCCTTAAGACACAGGGGCTTTGCAGCAAGACAGGCAATTGAAACTCATTCAGTGAATCTGAGAACAAGAGCAAAGGAAATTTGACAATCTCTCTCAGAATTTTGGTATTCTTTAGGAATACAGCATACTCCTAAAGACAACCACACTTTAATCTTCATACAAAATTCCTTACATGCTATCCCATGAGAGGCTAATGAAGTGAATTTCTTTTGAGGTTCTGTACATGTGCACTGCAGAGTATTTTCAGATCCTTGAAAAGACAAGCTTTTTCAATGACATAAAGACAAATCATCACTCAGCAGTCTGCAAGTTGTATAGGAAGCCTACATGTACTCATAGAGTTCTCAATGTTTTCAGAAGTACTTACAGAACATGATGGTAAAATATATTTTATACTTGTTTGTACCTGTTTTCACTTTTTGTATGAAAGAACAGCTTAAGGCTTCATAATCAGGCTGCTCTGGCACATTCTAAGCCTTGCAAATTAGTCATTTAGCTCAAGTGAATTACAGCATTAAGCTCTAATTAATTACATTAAGCTGTAAATAATTATATTAATATGTAATTCACATATTAAGCCAGTCTGAAACTGGTACAACTGGAAGCCCCAGGCAAGATTGGTGGGGTCACAGTCCTAGCAAGAACTTCACATGTTTAAGGAGGCTTCACATCTTGATGTGGTATAAGCACTGCTTGAGGAGTGAGAATGCCAAACAACCTGCAGATTGCAAGTCAATACCTTGCAAGGTAACATTCTGGATATCTACTGCATCTCCAACTCACTTTTCTGAGAAGTCTTAGAATGGTTTGTGTCAGAAAGGACCTGTAAAGGTCTTCTACTCCAATATTCCTGCAACCAGCAGGGACATCTTCAACTACATCAGGCTGCACACATCTTCAATTAGACTGACCTTGAATGTTACCAATAATGAGGCATCCACCAATTCTCAGGGTATTGAGTACTTGGTACTTATTACCCTGCTTTTTTCAGCAATCTAAAGACCTCTGGTAATGTAGTGCTTAATAAATCTGTCTGGGCTCAAAACACCCTGTGGCAAAAGGCCTCATTTCATTTTCCATGTTATTTAAGGCAATCAGAGGGTGTAGGCTTTGCAGGTTTCTAAAGAGAACAGATCCTCTTTGTCCTCTGCATTTTCAGACGCAGCAAGAACATTCTGCTCTAAGAGAAGCATTTATAAAAACTGGCTGTTTCCAGCACTTCATTGTGGTACTTTTGTTTGTCTACTTAGGAGTGTAGGTGTTTACTCATGTTGCTGAAGAGAAACAGAGCAGTACAGAACTGGTTCTCACTGTCCCAGTCTGATCTCTGAGGAGGTGGAGAGGAAGGATTGTGCTCACTCTTTCTCAAGTGAAGTATCTAGGTTGGGCTACATAAATCAACTACACTTGACCTGCACATAAAAGCTTTTTTGCACAGCCATTAGGATTGTGCTGCTCTTGTTCTTAGGTTGAAAAACAGAGATTGCAATGTTTAAGTATTGCTCTATGAACCAGATCTCTGAATAGCACCACCTTAAAAGCTGTACACATTTATGCAAAACCAGAGTGAACATTTTGTCCTGTATCTCACAAGTCATGAGAAGACAGCATAGATATGCTAGAGTTTTAGATTTTCTCATCATCAGTAATGTCCTGGAAATAAATTCTACATAATTTTCCTGATTAACTGGATAGCACTATTTTCCTTTTCCTTTTTTTGCCAAGCAATAGACATGTACTGCTCCCACATTTTCCTTTAAGTGAATAGTTTGTTGCCTTGAAGAACTAAAATGTGATGGGAAAAAAAGGCCAATGGCATATTAAGTCACAGTTATAAGAGAGTACAGTTCTGCAATAGCCTATGAAATGTGATATTGATGTAGATAACAAATGCTAGAAATATTTTCTGAGATGCAGATGACATGCAAAAGGAAAGAAAAATTAGTATGAACTGTTCCTGCCACAGAAAGTAGTAGCACATAAAAGATCCTAACCAGACAGAAGTTCTGAGCCTGTCAAGTTCTGTTTTAGTTCTGTTTTAGAAAAGGAAGACAGATCCTCAGTTCTTTTTTTTCCCCTCTTTTGAACAGCAAAGAAAGATCATGATAATAATTACTGCTCAAAAATCTAGGTGATGAGGCTGAAAAGTTGAAGTTATCGGTGATTTATTTCAAGAACTTTGAAGCTGGTGCAGCAGTTATTATATAACTCACGGGAATTTTACTTTAAGTTTATATTATGTTTTTATATAGATGTATATCACTAATGCACATATTAACAAGCCCTATTTCAGATATCTATCAGAGCTTTCAGGTATTAAAAATGAAAATGATTATTTGATTTAACACTCACGACTCAACAATGCTCACAACTGTAGTGGACTCACAACTGTAATGGCCTGTTTGACAATGTATGAGGAGAATTAGTTGCACATGTAAGTATCAATAAAATTAAAAGCAGAGTATTTAAGCATTTAAAGAATTCGATATAAAAAGAATAAAGAAAATATTTAATATGGGAAAATACTGAAGGATCTGCCAACTTTCTATTTGGTGCCTTATGCAGCCTTTAAACGTTAAAACATTGGTTTTATTTGCAAAGATAATTACCATTTACATAGAAATTACAGTGTTACAGTGTGCCATGGCTTTCTTTCTGAAGAATATGTAATAAAGCTTCAAGCAAAGAGTGATCATACTGCTGGGGAAATGATAGTGAAAAGTAAATTTTACAGTGCACATGCTGACTGCATTCTCTGTGATGTTGTCAGAAAAAGGACACTGCTACCCATGATGACTCCATCTTCCATATACAAAAAACACAAGAGTCAAAGGGTAATATATAAGGGGTTCAAAAGCAGTGAAATAAGATAAATGCAATAGAGATGCATTCCATTTCAAATGAGGAATGTATTATTCCATCTCTACTGTAAGCAAATGTCAAGAGACTAAAAACCAAGATTCATGGAGCCTGTTTTACAATACCCAGAAGTATCAATGGTGCCTAAAAAATTAATAGGAAGCTTTTTCCCTATGAAGTACAAAGAACATAGAAAGACAGGGAGTCCTGACTTGTCATCCATATATAGACATATGCAATTAAAGCAGACAAAACTTCCCCCATAAACACAGAGAAGTCTAACCACCAAGAAAAATAAACAAATCATAGCTTCCTAATTGTTTTCCTTAAAATGAATGACAGATCCTTTCAGACTTCTTATACCAAACACCATGCTCCTCCAGCAGCCCCCAGCGTGTGAATTGTGTGGGGAGGCTACACTCAAGACAAAAAAGAGATGACTTTAATGACAATTCTATAGCTGCTGGCTTTACTCATTGGGATAAATTAGAGAATAAATATGCTCAAAAAACCTGAAAGGTAGATGACTACATCAGACAGATAATGACAGTTTACTAAGAAAATTAATTACTTGGGTAGCTGTTCTACTTCTTAAACTTGTCAGCAATCCCCTTAAGAGCAAGAAAATTATTCTTATTAAAAACTGAATAATAATTACATTCCTTCCTGAGCTTCTGTCTCAGAGTTAGAAAAAAATAATATTTTTGCACTGGTTTTCATATGGAAAAGCTTTACTGTACTTTAAAATATCTGCAAGTTAGAGTGAATGTAAAATACAGGTCTGAAGCAGAGGAAAGTAGAACTGGGGAAAAAGACTAAAGGATAAATTCAGTCTTTTTTCACCATCACTCTGCCCATAAGATCTTGATTAAAACATCTATCTTTAATTATCATAATTAGGACATTTTTATGCCCTTGACAGAAAAGTATAAAACTAACAAAAGACAAGAGTGAAAACCACTTTTTTTCACATTTCCTAATTTATATTTTCATCTGTACTAATGAAGCCTTAAGAATTAGACAGAGGAGAGACTAATCAAATCATCCAGTCATTCCCCTTACCAATATCTCTGAATAATTCCATATATTTTCAGGTCCTGAAAATACAGCATTTACATACAGATGAGATAAAAGTATTTTAATGAGCCAGGATCTTTTTCCTGTGCAATCTGAGCCTCACTGTTCAGACGAAGGGTGGCTTTTTGTCCTAGCTGAAGACTTCTAGGGGAATAGACACTTCAGATAAGAAGACTGCGTGTTATTGGATCATGTAGTGTACTTAAACAGTGTATTATTATGCATTTCAGCACATCATAGGAAAAGGACACATGGTAATTAAGATTAAGATCAATCAGCACACCTTCTGAAGCCTAGTGTGGCAAGGGAGATGTTAAATACTAATTTAGACGTGAGGCACGATACCCCGGTTGACAGGATAAGGTAACTTTGAGTAAACTTTCTTCCTAGTCATTCAGATAAAGATCAAAGAGAATCCACCATTAGTTAGCACAAGTCACTCTGTCATTAGTGAAGGGGTCAAACTACCACTTGGTTGTATCTGTAACCTGATAATTTTTACCTATTAATGAGTAATAAGATTGAGTTTGTCATTCAGAAGATATCCCACATGCTGGCCTTTTGTCATAATGTGACTTCTAGTGCGGAGTTATGGTCTGTCTCTTGAATTTCAATACAAGCGCCAATTACACATTGCAGTTTTCCCCCTACCCCCCAAAAAATGCTGCTCAAGAGCCTGACTACATGAGATAAGACGGTGTTTAAAATCTTACTGCACTTCTAGCTGTACTAAAACCTGAGTCTTTCACATAATTTTAAACAATATTTTATTTTTAGCTATGACTTTGTATGACAATTTGAATGAGATGCCCAGACTCTGCCTATTACTGCTCTGTTCTCTCAAGCTATCTTCATTTGTGACAAGACAACCACCATAAACCCATATACTTGTTCTGAGGAACAAGTTCAGCAAAATACATACAGAACAGGCACTGTGGTGCAGAATGCACTCTAGATTGCTCTGGGCTGTTGTCCAGGTGAAGAGTTTGGCAACAGGGCAGTTGCAGTAACAGCAATGTGAATATTCAGACAGTATTAAAGAGAACTCAAGCTTTTACATCAATTTCATTATGGTAAATGTACTGATAAAAGTATGATAAAGAATACTTCCATGACATTTACCTATCTGGATATACTTTGTATCCCATAAGTTTTACGTCCTTGAGAAATCATGACTTAGTGCTATGTGAAATTTCTGGTGTTAAGATTCAAGCAGCTTACTTACCTATAAATTTTTTCTCATACAGAGCTGTAACTGTAAGCCTACCATGAGTTTAGTATGTTCTGATGAGCTGGAGCTGTTTTATATTAATAGAATGGAATTACAAATAAATGGATTAGCCTTTGAGTCAGTCTAATGCATAAGGATAATATATTACAAATAAAGATATGAGATGTTATGATCTCAGCCGTTTTCGCCAAGTAGTTACTGAAAGCCAAAGCAGTTCTGACAAGTGTGTACTATTTAAAGCCACAGACTAAGAGGCAAGCACTTAAATATGCCAAGGATGTAGTTATCTATTAGCAACCACTTTATTTGCAGATGCACATAAAAATTGTTCAAGATTTAAAACATTTTCTTCATAAAATGTGTTTTAACAAGCTGTGATTTAATTAAGGCATTCTATATTTATTAGATCCTTTTCTAAAACCATGTAGTCTTTACCTGCTATTCATTTATATGGAGGAGAAGCAAGGATCTCATGGAAATTCTGAAGCAAAGTTGTTGATGACTGGAAGCTTTGTTGAAAAGTATTAATTCCAGAACATTAATATGTACATCCCCCTTTAAAAACTCATCTTCGTTTACTTTTTCATGCTGAATCACATACTCCAAAATTTTGTAGGGAAGTGGTTGAGTCACCACTCCTGGTGGTATTTAAATGTAAATATGGCATGGCAATATGGTATTAGGGATGTGGTTTAATGCTGGGCTTGATGGTCTAAAATTAAGAGTTGGAGTTGATGATCTTAAAGGTCTTTTCCAACATAAAAGATTCGGGGAATCCATGATAAACTACCTGAAGGAAGAGTTGACTAATTTAATGCATTAGAGAAAGTCCTGAGAGTTGGCTGGATCAAAGCTTGATCTCCAGTGCATTTTGTTCCTTTATGCACAATTTGCAATTGTGTGCCTAAATAGACACTGAGAATTTAAAGATACTGCACACCTTCATCCCAGAAATCAGATTTATTATGCACCATGCAAGAGGACAGAAAGGCAAGTAACAGGAAAGCAAACATTAGCCAAAATGTGGAGCTGGACAACCCCAGTGGTTGCCAGCTGTTCATATCCCACAGAGTCTTCATGGAACCACCAACCAAATGTGATAATTAACTCCATCCTTGTGTTTGTTTTGTGCACCAACATGTACTACCAAACATAGTAATGTATATTCTTTCATTTATGATAGCACATTAGTGACTCATAATGCTGTTTCCCATATAAGCCGATATAAAATATTTCGTATTTTCAAAGTTCCTTTGAAATTTTCAAGGTTCTTCATGAAGATGGCCTGAAACCATAGAAAACCATTGCCATGATGATGATGTCTATTAGCAACATCAGTTGCTGCAGTAATTTTTCAGCCTAAAAAACCGTTTGTGATATAGCAAGATTCACTTTCTATCAACAATCAAATCAAAACATTATAACATATAATTGCAAAAATTGAAAAAAAAAAGGCTAATCTCAGAGCCATTTGCAAGATGAATCTCTTCTTTCCGAATTTTCTATTTTACATCAGTAGGATACAGAGCTGATGGACACAATGAGAAAAAAAAAAAAAAAGAAGAAAAAGGAGATTAAAAGACAGTCCTCAAAAATCTTTTGATTCAGCCCAAAATAAGGGAGGGAAAACTAAGGTATTTGTATCAATTTTCTGTAGCTGGAGAAATTACCACCATTATATTTTCCATGTGCTTACTGGTTTCCTAATCTGGGAGTTGTTCAGTTACTACAGGAGCTGCAGTACAAATCAAAACTGAGCTGGCAGGATTCACACATCTCTACTCCAGACTATCTGTAGCAGATGGGGGAATCAGCTGTTTTGGGCAACCATACAGTATTGATGTTTTTTCATTTTCTTTCTTTGTTTTTTAAAGTTATAAAGCAGTGATACAGAATTTTTTATTCATGATACATTAAAGATGTGAATAAAGTTTAACTTCAGAGGTTGAAATACCCACTGTTTGCACAAAATGTCTGTAGGACAGTCCTATATTTCATCTGTGAAGTAACTTACCTCCTGGGGATTTCCCTAACATCATCAAGTGTGATCAATGACTCTCATCTTTCTTTTGATATGGGAAAATTAATTCAGTGTGTGTATACTGTGGAGAAACAGAAGGTAAGTATTCTCAGTAACCATCTAAAAAACCCTGTCACACAAGCTTGAATGTAGATATTTTTTTACAGAGTACTTTATCTCGTTTCTAACAGGGACCCAGGAGAATTTTGTGAAAAATATGTAAATGAAAAACTGGATTCCCAAGAGATATGCTGGAGTCAAGAATAATTGTATCCAAACTGTAACTAATGAACAAATGATTCAGTGAAATACATTCTGTATTTCCATTCACCACCATCTGTTATTGGCAAGATACTTTGTTCCCAGCTAGAAAGCTCGAGCAAGCACATGAGCACCAAATTAAGGGACAAAAGTGAATGTTCTGAATGCTGCAAGGCAGAGGTATGGCTGTTTTTCATGGAAGCATGTGTATTTGCTCTCCAATGGCAAGCAGAAATTAACATTTACCAGAAACAGGGGAGTGAGGTATTGGTATCTTGAAAAAATTCCAAGACAAGGAAAGTTGCACTTTTTTTTGGCATGAAATACCATTTCATTGCAGAGAGTAGGTTGTGCTACATGACTAAGTATTTTCCACTTGTTGTGTAGACCATCTACACCTTCTAGTCGAAGGTGTAGACCATCTACACTTTCTAGTTCAACTGCATGTTTATTTCCATGCAGTAAAAATCAAATGAGAATATTACTTAGCCAAAAAAAAAAAA
>VXAX01000608.1:8999-23150 GCA_013399835.1 Leptocoma aspasia | reverse complement strand
CATGGAAATCCCACTTTGGGATGTGCAGGGATCGCCCAGGATCATCCCCTGGTCCTGGCAGGGCTCGTCCGTGCCCAGCTCCACCACCTCGAGGATGCAGGGTTCCGCGATTGGGAGCTCCTGGGGAGGCTCTTCCAGGTTCTCCAGGCAGGTCCCGGCGGTTTTGGTGGCTCCAAGCTCCTCCTGGGGAGGCGGGAAGGTCCCGGTGGTGTCAGCAGGACACAGCTCCACAGTCAGGATGGATTTCTGGAGCGGGAACGACATCACGCACATCCCGGGGGTCTCGAAGGTGAAGGGTTCCTGTCCCGAGCGTGGAATTTTCACGGGATTCATGCAGCGCCCAGAGACTGCAGGGAGGGATGAGGAGGTGACCCCGAGGAGGCCCTGAGGGGGGTCACAGAAACAGCAGGGACAAAGATCCTGGCATGGGCAGGGATCCACCTGGGAATTCTGCTCCAAGGTCACCACGGTGCAGGGATTGCTCTGGGCAGCCTTTTCCAGGCACGAACAGGGCGGGCACTGGGAATTCATCTCTCTGTGATGGAGAGCTGGAAGAAAAAGGAACAATCTCATATCCAATCCTGTGAAAAATCATGGGAAAATTCCTCAGTTTTTTGCTTTTCTTTTCAAACTCCCAAAATCAGCTTTTCTCATTAAAATCTGCTCTCAGCCAAACAATTCCAACAATCTGCCAGCTTTTTTTTTTTGGGGATAACAATGGATTTGATTCACGTTTTCAGGTTTATAAATTTCAAGCGACTCCCATTCTCCAGTTATTTTTCCCTTTTCCAGCTGTTTTTCCCTTTTCCAGCTGTTTGGAATGGATCCTGGATCTCCTGGCAGGACAGGGTTTAGTCCCACTAAATCCAGCGCTGGAACAACAGGAATTCCCCAGAGCATCCATGGAAATTCTGGAATTCCAGCAAAACCAGCATGAGGGAAGATTTTTTACCCTTGGAAACCTTTATCCCCGAGGAAACAGAGCGCCATAAATCCCCCTTTTCCAGCTTTCCTGGGAATCTAGTCTGGAAAATAACTGCTGGGATCTGCAGGATCCCAAGGAGACTCACCTGGGTCAGGATCAGCAGGACAGACGTGGCCACGTTATCCCGGGATGTTCCTGGTGTGTTCCCAGTCCTCCGAAGCAGCGGAGCCCCAGGCACCCCAGAGCTCCCCATGGCCTCGCTCCGCCTCTGCCCCGCCAGGGATGATTTGCCTAATTATTTTTAATGGAAAACACGTATTTCCGTGGCTGGAGCAGGACCTGGAGCTCGGGAATTCACGTGGTCCCGCAGACGCCAGGGAGGAATTTGGGAAATGAGTGGATTCCCGGCCGGCTCTCCTATAGTCACGCGGTGACGGGACAGGTTTTTGGGATGCTCCAATATCCTCCAGCCCAACACCTCGTGAGATCCATTAGGAACAGGATGGGATGTCGGATTTAGGGGATTCTTTTATTCACGTCTGACCTTCTTCTGTCCTGTTTTTCCACTGAGCTGTTGGAAACTCTTCGCTCACCGCTCGTCTCGTGATGTTTTCCGTTCGCCCCCGAAGTTCTGACTCAAATCCTGTCTCTGTTGTTGTGACGATGGCATTGTCCTCATGCAGGACAGGTGAGGAGCAGGCAGGTGACTGGAGGAGTGACCATCACCCTTTTCCCTTCATTTTACCCCAAACCTGCTGAATTCCACCCAGCTGGAAATTCGTCAACCCAAAAACGTGAATTGTATCTGTTCCTGTGCCCCCCCCCCAAAAAAAACCATTGGCAAATCATTGGAATTGTTTGGAGAACAGATTTGAGCAAGAAAAGCTCCTTTTGGGGGAGTTTGAACAGAAAAAAACAAAAAAAAAGAAGGAAATTTTTCCTGCGGTCAGCAGCAAACTCTCAACCCAAGTGGTCACAAATCCCAAATTCATTTATTTCCAGGAAATAGCCAAAAAACACCACACTGGACACCCAAATTTGGAGGGAGAAGAGGCAAAACCCTCCTCGGTCTCCTGGTGGAAAACGGCCTCGCCTCTGGTGTGAGTCACTCCTGTCCCTGGTTGTGTCACCGGGTGACTTTGGGCTGGGTGGCAGCGAGCAGAGGAGGAATTCCAGAGCCTTTGATGAACTGGTTGGGTCTCTCTTCCTTCTCTTCCAGGCAGGGATGACTTTTCCGCGGGGAGAAAGCGGCGGCTCCGAGCTGCGACGGCCGCGTGATGTTTGTCACCTTCACGGGCTGGGTGTGACCTCCTGGCACCAGAAGTGGGCACAAAAATCGGCCCAAAGGCTACTGAGATGAAAGAGTCATCCCTCATCATCCTGGGTGTCACCTGGTGGAGCTGGGACACGCGGGAGAGGTCCTGGAAGACCCTGGAGATCCTGGAAACGTGAAGATTTCCCCGGAGACCGACAGCCAAAATCCCAACAAACCAAAGAAATCAAATTTGTAGGAAAAAGAAAATCAAAGATTGTGGCAAAAATGACCAGCGGGACCAGGGCAGGGATTGTCCCCTGGGCTGGGCACTGGGGAGGGGAATGTCCAGTGCTGTGTCCAGTTCTGGACAATCATGGAAAGAGGGACAGGGAGGAGCTGGAGCGGGACCAGGGATGGAAACAGAGCTGGGGAAGGGTCTGGAAAATCCTGAGGGAGGTGGGGGGGGGCTCAGCCTGGAGAAAAGGGGGATCCAGGAGGAGTTTTGGCCTTTTCCAGGGGGGATTTGGGATCTGATCCCAGGGCATGGGACAGGACAAGAGGGAACGGCCTCGAGCTGTGCCAGCGGAGGCTCAGGGTGGGAAATTTGGGAAAATTTCCTCCTGGAAAAGGGAAAAGGCCTTGGAAGGGGCTCAGGGAAGTTTGGAGTGGCCATCCCTGGAGGCGTCTGAAGAATTCCTGGACCACATCTGGAGCTGCGTCCAATTTGGGTCCCACAACTCAAGACCAACCAAGGCCACCCAGATGTTCCAGGGACCTTGAGGAAAAGGTGGATTGGGAGACGCTGAAGGATTTGCCCACCGTGGAAAGGACTTGGGGATGATCCTGGGGCCTCTTTGAGCCGTCCAAAATATTCACGGAGATGCTCTTCCAGCTGAGGGGTCAAGGGAAAACCATGAGCAGATTATCAGGAATAAAATTCCCAGCAGAAGGAATATTGTGAGAGAGCTGAGCCCCTTCCAGAGTCCCAACCCACCTGCATTCCCCAGCTCGGCGAGGAAATGCACCAAAACAGCTTTTTGTTTTCCAGAGTTTAATCCCGAGGGGGATTGTTTCCAGGCTGTCTCATCATTCCATTTCCCAGTCTGTAGGAAATACGTGGATGGGGAATTCCTCGCAGTCATAAGAGTCTCATGTCCCACCTTGGCGACATTAAAAATTATAATGTCGAGCGAAGTAATTGAAGGATTGGAGTGGAGCAGGTCTGGATTATTAAATATTTGATTTCCATACCCCTGAGGTGTCTCACTTCCGGAGACACGGACACCGAAATCCTATAAAAGGATTCCTATAGTCCTGTTCCTCAAGCCAGTTTTGGTTTCATTTGGTGCTCGCCGGTGGAGAATTGGGTGAGTCCAGCTTGGTTTCCTGGGAAGTCACCTCATGGTTGGGTTGGTCTGTTTTTCATTTTGGAGCGGCGCAGAAGCAAATTAAAAGACTTAAAAGAGTTTCTGCTTGGGGATATTTGGGTTGGGATTCCCCAGATTTTAATTCTGTCTTCTCCGGGGTTTATTTGCTGTGGGTTTTGCTCTTTCTCCATCGAGGAGGACCAAATTCTCTCTCTCCTCTCTGCAGCGACTTTGCTGCCCTGTTTCACCCAGGGAATTCTTGGCACAGGGAGACATCACAAGGCCAGGCTGGGACTTCAAAGGGGAGAAGCGGGAGGGGAGATAAGGAGTGGAGACTCTCAGGCTGCCAGGGGAGGCTGTGCCTGGAAGGAAAAACCGGGGTGGGAAGAGCCAGGCAGATTTTGTGGGAAAAGCAGCCGCGGCAGAGCCTTTCCTTGGGGAGGTTTTCCAGCATGGAGCCTCCACTGGTGTCCTCTGGATGAGGGCGGGGTGATCTGAAGCCTTTTTGGGTGAAATCAGGGAAGGAATGGTAAAAATTCATCCCGAACCGAGGGGAGGTGTGGGCAGGTGGAGGCTTCAGCCCTTCCAGAAAACCTAAAGGAGCCCAAATAATTTTTTCCTTCCTGTTTTGAGAGGAAGTTGCTTGAAAGCAGCTACAAATTTGTCTAAAAAGCTTTCATGTGGAGTCAATTCCTCGCCACGGCTGTTTGCCCACTTCAGGATTCCGTGTAAAACAGATTATTTAATTCTGCGTGTAAAACAGCCTGCAATGTTTTCACACCTTTCAAATTTTATGCTTTTCCTGCTTCCAGCCTCCCCCTTTCCCCCCGAAAAATGCGTCACGCAACCGGCTGCCCGCTGAGCCAGATCTGCATCCCCCCTCCGGCCATCCTGGTGAGGAGCTTCCCCGTGAGATCCACCCTGGATCCCTGCGACACCGCTGGCAGCTTCCAGTGCCTCCCTCCCCACGGGAACCCCTGCTGCTACCCTGGCACCACCACCTACGTGAACCTGGGGAGCCTGGCTGCGGGCCAGGCCACCGGCTGTGCCAACCCCTGTGGCCTCGTGGCCACCAAGCGCTTCCCCAGGTGCTCCCAGGGGGTGGCCGGGTGCACCACGTGTGGGACCCCCTGCTGCTGCTGCCGGGTGACCAAGTGCAGCACCAGGGGCTGGGATTGCCGCCAGGAGGTGGCCAAGTGCTCCACAGCCACGTGTCAGGATCCATGTAGCCAGCAGGTCAGCAAGCGTGTCACCACATGTGTGGATCCATGTTATAAGGAGGTCACCAAGTATGTCACCACTAGCCAAGATCCCTGCTGCAAGGAGGTCACCAAGTGTGACACCACATGTGTGGATCCGTGTTATAAGGAGGTCACCAAGTACGTCACCATGAGCCAAGATCCCTGCTGCAAAGAGGTCACCAAGTGTGACACCACGTGTGTGGATCCGTGTTGTCAAGAAGTCACCAAGTGCGTCACCACATGTGTGGATCCCTGTTATAAGGAGGTCACAAAGTACGTCACCACAAGCCAAGATCCGTGCTGCAAGGAGGTGACCAAGTGTGACACCACGTGCCAGGATCCCTGCTGCAAGGAGGTCATCAAGTGTGTCACCACAAGCCAAGATCCCTGCTGCAAGGAGGTCACCAAGCGTGACACCACGTGTGTGGATCCATGTTGTCAGGAGGTCACCAAGTGCATCACCACGAGCCAAGATCCGTGTTGTAAAGAAGTGACCAAGTGCACCACCACGTGTGTGGACCCATGTTGTGAGGAGGTCACCAAGTGTGACACCACATGTGTGGATCCCTGCTGCAAGGAGGTCACCAAGTGTGACACCACATGTGTGGACCCATGTTGTCAGGAGGTCACCAAGTGTGTCACCACATGTGTGGATCCCTGCTGCAAGGAGGCCACCAAGTGTGACACCACATGCCAGGATCCCTGTTGTAAGGAAGTGACCACGTGTGTCACCACGTGTGTGGATCCGTGCTGTAAGGATGTCACCGAGTGTGCCACCACGTGCCAAGATCCCTGCTGCAAGGAGGTGACCAAGTGCACCACCACGTGCCAAGATCCCTGCTGCAAGGAGGCCACCAAGTGTGACACCACATGTGTGGATCCCTGCTGCAAGGAGGCCACCAAGTGTGACACCACATGCCAGGATCCCTGTTGTAAGGAAGTGACCACGTGTGTCACCACGTGTGTGGATCCGTGCTGTAAGGATGTCACCGAGTGTGCCACCACGTGCCAAGATCCCTGCTGCAAGGAAGTGACCACATGCACCACCACGTGTGTGGATCCGTGTTGTAAGGAGGTCACTGAGTGTGTCACCCCGTGCCAAGATCCCTGCTGCAAGGAAGTGACCACATGCACCACCACCTGTGCGGATCCCTGCTGTCAGGAGGTCACCAAGTGTGTCACCACGTGCCAGGATCCGTGTTGTAAGGAAGTGACCACATGCACCACCACGTGTGTGGATCCATGTTCCCAAGAGGTCACCAAGCATGTCACCGTGTGTGTGGACCCGTGTGATAAGAAAGCCCCCGGGGGCCTCACGCCGTGTTATGAACCCTCCTGCAAGAAGGTGAACAAGTGGAGCACCCCGTGGATGATTTCGTGGTGCAGGAAAGGGGCCAAGTCCAGCAACAAATGTGGAGATCCCTGTTCCAAGAAGGGGGCCAAGTCCAGCTCCAGATGTGTGGATCAGTGTTGTCAGGAGGTCGCCAAGTGCTCCACCACGTGCCAAGATCCATGTTGTGTGACCAAGTGTGACTCCAGGTGTGTGGACCCATGTTGTCAGGAGGTCACCAAGTGCAGAACCGCATGTGTGGATCCACATTGCAAGGAAGTCACCAAGTGTGTCACCATGTGTCAGGATCCATGTTACAAGGAAGTCACCAAGTGTGTCACCATGTGTCAGGATCCATGTTGTAAGGAGGACACCAAGTGCACCACCATGTGCGAAGATCCCTGCTGCAAGGAGGTCGCCAAGTGTGTCACCAGGTGTGTGGATCCGTGTTGCAAGGAGGTCACCAAATGTGCCACCAGATGTGTGGATCCCTGCTGTCAGGAGGTCAACAAATGCGTCACCACGTGCCAAGATCCCTGTTGTGTGACCAGACGTGTCACCAAGTGCCAAGATCCCTGCTGTGTGACCACACGTGCCACCAGATGTGTGGATCCCTGCTGCCAGGGAGTGACCNAGGTCAACAAATGCGTCACCACGTGCCAAGATCCCTGTTGTGTGACCAGACGTGTCACCAAGTGCCAAGATCCCTGCTGTGTGACCACACGTGCCACCAGATGTGTGGATCCCTGCTGCCAGGGAGTGACCACATGTGCCACCAGGTGTGTGGATCCTTGCTGCCAGGGAGTGACCACATGTGCCACGAGGTGTGTGGATCCCTGCTGCCAGGGAGTGACCACATGTGCCACCAGGTGTGTGGATCCGTGTTGCCAGGGGGTCACCAAATATGTCACCACGTGCCAAGATCCCTGCTGTGTGACCACATGTGCCACCAGATGTGTGGACCCCTGCTGCCAGGGAGTGACCACTTGCCAAGACCCCTGCTGCCAGGGAGTGACCACCTGCACCACCACGTGCCAAGACCCCTGCTGCCAGGGAGTGACCACCTGCCCCACCACATGCCCAGCCCCGTGCTGTGTCCCCAGCTGTCCCCCTCTGTGTGCCACCCCTCAGTGCTGCGGGGGCGTCCAGGTTGTCACCAGGTGCTCCAACTCCTGTCCCACCACCTGCATCACCCAGACCTGCCCCATGTGCGGCCAGTGCTGCCCCGTCTCCTGCTGCCCGAAATTCAAGGCTCACTGAGGGGCTTCAGGGTGGGATCCGAAGGAGACCCCGCTCCCCGTGGGGGTTTCCCCGTGGAATCTCCAGAGGAAGAACGAATCCTCATTTTCCTCGTGTTCTGCCTCGTTCCTGCTGTTTTTAACCTCAAGAAAGCGCCATTCCTCACGGGATGTAACCGAGTGATTTTGTGCCCCCGGGATTGTTCCCCGGGAGAAAGAACCCGCAGTTCCCCCTCGCACCGGGAGTGCGGTGGAGGAATTCCCCTCTTTGTTCTTCCCCATGATCTTTTTCCTTTCCATGTCTGAAGCAATAAAAGAAACGATCTTGGCATCAGCCTCGAGCATTTCCTTCTCTTCCTGCCCTTTATCCTTTTAGTTCCTTTCCTATAATCCCCATTTTTGTAAAAAAAAAAAAAAAAAGCTTGGGGAAGTCCCACTGGGGTTGTGGAATCATGGAATGCCCTGAGATGGAAGGGACACAAAGGGATCATCAAATCCAACTTCTGGCCCCGCCCAAGACATCCCAAAATCCCACCGCGTTCCTGGGAGCGTTGTCTTGGAGCTCCGGTGGGTTTGGGATGGTGACCATTCCTTGGGGAAGCTTGGTCAGCGCTCCCACATTCTGGTGGGAAGGACCTTTTCCCAAAATCCACCCCAATTCCCAGCCCCTGGCACATCTCCAGCCCTTCCCTCAATCCTGACACTGGCCTGATATCCCAGATAAATGTCTGAAATCCCAGATCAATGTCCGATATCCCAGATCAATGTCTGAAATCCCAGATCAATGGTCTGAAATCCCAGATCAATGTCTGATATCCCAAATCAATGTCCGATATCCCAGATCAATGTCCAATATCCCAGATCAATATCCGATATCCCAGATAAATGTCTGATATCCCAGATAAATGTCCGATATCCCATATAAATGTCTGAAATCCCAGATAAATGTCCGATATCCCAAATCAATGTCCCATATCCCAGATCAATATCCAATATCCCAGACCAGTGTCTGAAATCCCAAATCAACATCCAATACCCCAGCTCATTCCCACGGGCTGGTAAAACACCCGGAACCCCCAAATTATGGGAATATTTCCAAACGCTCCTCCATCCCTTGATCCCAAACCCCCAAAGGGGGGTCAGGACCATCCCAGGAGACTCCCGAGGTTGGGCTCTGCAGGTTCCCAGCGCGGAGCCGGGCCCGGGGAGGGTTTGGCGGAGCAAATCCAGCTTGGAATGAGGCCGGGAGGAGCGGGGGCGGCGGCAGACGGGGTGGGACCGTCTGGGAGCAGCCACCGGCTCCTCTGAAGATGCCCCAAGGCCCGGGGTTGGTGACAACCTGAGAGCTCCACCCTCCAAAACTCCTCCAAAATTCATTAAACTTCTGCGCGAGCAACGATTTCCTTCGCTCCTGCCCCCGAATCCCTCAGTTTTCTGGGAAATAAAATGTAGGTGGGGAAAAAAAAAGGCTTTTGGATTAATTTTTTTCCTTCTGGCTATTTATATTAAATATAATAATTATTTTATTTTTTAAATTATTTTAAAATTATTAAATTAAAAATTATTTTCAATTTTAAAGATTTATATTAAATATAAACATATTTTTATGTAGTATATATAAATACCTAAGGATATTTAATCCTTTGCATGGCCATAAAATTCAGATTTAAATCATCTCAGAAACAGCATTTCCAGGAGGAAAAAGCAAACAGGCATTCTTCCTGCATGACCACCTGGATGTTTATTCCACACCTGTGAAATTAAAACGGGCAGAAAATTGCTGCTCGCTACAAGAAAATGTTGAAGAATTCCCCTGGTTCCTTTGCCAGGTGAAGTTCTCCGAGCTCCAAAATTTCCATGGAGATCAAAACAATTTTATCCACTAAAGTAAAAAAAAACAAAAATCCAGAGGAAGTCCTGAGATTTTTTCCTGAAAAAAAATTTGAGAAAATCAAAGCAAAGAAGGCAAAGAGACAAAAGAGGTGAGGAATTTTTTTTTTCTTCTTCCATAACCACAGCCAGTTCCTCCTTCCCAAATTTAATTACCCGGGTGCTAATTGCCATTCTTCCCTGAATGCTCACCTTCCGGAGTAAACAGGAAAAGAGGCCGGAATGGTGGGATTTGGGTTATTTGGGGGTGGGATTTGGGTTATTTGGGTTCCTCCAGGAACGAGGGTGTCGTGGCTGGATCCAAATTGTCCCTTGGGCATGGACTGAAGGAACCACTCATGCCCATGTGAGGCTGGATGTCCTCTCCTCTCATCTTCCTGGCATCCCAAAAATTCCAGGATTCCCGGAGCCACCTGGCCACTGCCCTGGGAGCTGGGCCAGACCCTCCCACCGTGCCTAGGTCGTGTTGGAATCCAGGGCACGGAGAACGTTCCTCTGCCTGTTTTAGAAAGCTTTGGTTTTCAGCAGAACGCCGTTTTTAACTTCCGCCCCTGGGGAAAGTTACCAAAGCTTTGGGATGAGTTGGAGCGCACAGGAGTAGTCAGGTAGTAGTAGCTTATCACAGGGTGAGAAATTGAGGGTTTTAGGATTTTTATATGAGAGTGGGTAGAAGACAAGATGGAGGATTTTGGGCGTTGTCTCCTCTCCTTCTTGTTTTTCGTCGGTTCTATTTTCTGTAGTTTTGGTGGCAAGAAATTATTGATTAGAGAAAGCCATGGCGTAGGTGTTACGTGAGTAGATTAATAAGAGTTATTGGTAGAAAAGTAGAAACAAAGTACATTTTAGAAGGTAATTGGATTAATCAGCTTTTAAAAGACCTCGGTTTTGGGTGTTTGGGCTCCATTTTGTGCCTTGCTTCTTGTACGCTCAGTCTGGTGTGTGGACGGCGTGCTGAACTTAAGAGAAAAATAAACAACAGCCTGAAGAGCAAGAAACAGAATCCTGCTCGTTTTTCATCCTTGGCACAGAACTCACAGGGGAACCCCCTCCAAAGGGCCTAGGGGGTGGGTTCCCACTCTTGTTGGTTCCACCAAAAACCCGACACCCAGGACCTTGTGGGAATGAGGAGAGGGGAAAGTTGGGTCTGATGGAGGCCCTGGGAGGTTTAATTGCCACCAGGTGTGGAGGGTTTGGACAGGAAAATGGGGAGAATCCCTGATTTCGGTGAGAATTGATGGAAACATGCAGGAAAAAATTCCTTTTCTAGCTTGGGGAAAATGGGAATCCTGGACAGGTTTGGAGGGGTTGGAGCTCGACCCCGTGTCCAGTTCTGGACAATCATGGCAAAAGGGACATGGAGGGGCTGGAGTGGGGTCAGGGATGGGAATGGAGCTGGGGAAGAGTCTGGAAAATCCTGACGGAGCTGGGGGGGCTCAGCCTGGAGAAAAGGGAGATCCAGAGGGAATTTTGGGATCTTCCAGGAGGGATTTGAGGTCTGATCCCAGGGAACGGGGACAGGACAAAAGGGAACAGCCTGGAGCTGGGCCAGGGGAGGCTCAGGGTGGGAAATTTGGGACAATTCCTCCTGGAAAAGGGAAAAGGCCTTAGAAGGGTCTCAGGGAGGTTTGGAGTGGCCACCCCTGGAGGTGTCCAAGGAATTCCTGGACGTTGGTCTGGGTGTCCAGGTGGGGGTTGGGCACAGCTTGGACTTGATGTTCTGAGAGATCTTTCCCAACCTCCCGGATTTTGGGATCCTGGAAAAACCTTTGGTCCCAAGATGGGACAGGACCCTTGGAGCTGGAGGTGCTGCCCTCGTGGAATTCCCTCATGGAATTCTCTCTGGAATGCCCGACCCGCTCTGAGAGGAGCCACCAAAGGATGTCGCTGTGGGGTCCTGACTCACTGACACCAATGTGACAACTCCGATGACTCCAATTGCCCATAAATGTAATGGAGATTCCCAAATAAGTGCCAATTAGGGATAACGATCCAACCCCATGACGTGTTGGGAGCGCGGATCCGTTTACATCTCCCGAAATAATCCACTGTTGGAAGGCCCGAATTTCTGGCTAATCAAAGTTAACAACAGGGTGTAAAACAACTCAAGATAGAAAGGAAGGTGCAAGACCGGTCCTCAGAGATGGTTTTGAGGTGAGCCTGGAGCCTGAGCAGATAATGAGGAGCTGTTCCAACCGGAATACGGGATATTCCTGGAGAAGATAAGAGCTGGAAGCTGCTCTGGGGGAAAATTTCCACACCCGGCAGCTCAAGGAGGAGAAAACGAGGAGGGATTCATCTGCCTAAAAATTCAGCTCCCAAATCCCAGCTCTGCTGGGTGCAGTTCCTCCTCCCATGCCAAAGGAGACGTTTAAGACCAGCAAACCACACTGCCAGTCCCAATTTATCCCCGGAAAAGCCTCGGGGGCAGCGGAGCCTCGGGAGATGGGGGAGAAGCTGCACGTGGGGAGCTGAGTCTGTGGAAAAGCTGAGCCAGCCGTGAGGCGGCAAAAACTGTGGAGATCCGTCAGCTCCGGGTGGAATTCCTGGTGCCCGGTGTAAGCACCAGGAAGGAACCGGTGCTGACGCCTGGAATTCTCCGGGAGACTCCGGGTTTGGGGCGTAAACAGGATGTGCTGCTCGTGCTGGGTTAGTTGGCTTTGGGGTGGTTTTTTTTTTTTCTTCTCCTACTTAGCGTTTTTGTGATGGTCACATTCCCACCTCCATGATTGGAATGCCGGGGAGAAATGTGGGTTTTCCATGATCAGCAAAACTTTAATAAAAATTGTGTCCTGGATCTAAATCCCACTTAAATTGGAGACTTTTGTGCTTTTCTGGGAGGGAAAAACATCTTTAAAATGAGGATTATTCTGTCTTGAATGGCTTGAAATGTTTGTCAAAGGACCTGGAGTTTTGTCCCCACTGGAATTTCCAAGCACGGATGGAGATCCGTGGAGAGGAATGGGTTGGATGAATGAAATAATTTAATTTACCAGGGAAACAGAGACCTCAAGGTTTTGTGGGAGTGCTGGAGGATTGGTTGTGCCTTTCCATGAGAATTAGGACAGGGTATTTCTCATAGTAAATCCAATTAATTATCCATCTTCCCTAATAACAGCCATCCCACACTGGAAAAACCCCAGGTATCAAAAACCCAACATTTATGGAAATAAGGCCATGGAAACGACCCAGCGCATTAAATCCCTTTCTGAAAACCAATTAATTCAGCACCCGCTGGTTTTTTTATTTTTAATGACTCCGCCATTCCCGTTGGGAACCGCATGATGGGGATCGGAGCGCGGCTGGCTCAGCATCACCTGCTTTCCTGGAAGAGGGCTTCCACCAAAAATTAGGATGCAAACAAACATGTAAAGCATGTGGGGGCGGAGCCTGCCGGGGCAGTTTGTGGTCAGCTGTCCATCCCCCTGGGCTCCCGCGTTTCCGGAGCTGATGCCACTCCGGCCATATAAAAGGTTTGGATTTGGAGGCTCCCGCCAGTTCCTTTGGATTCTCCGTTGCTTGCCAGGACCGGTGACCCGGTAAGTCCTCCTTGGCTTTATCAGGGAATTTTTAGCAGGATATCTCGTGGAAAAGAGAGTTCACTCCAGGTCCCGGGAGAGGTTCACTCCCGTGCTTCTCTTCCAGGATTCGTCCTGGAATTGGGGATTTTGTTTAGGGTTTGCTCTGCCTGGAGGAACTTGGAGAAGACACCTCCCCCGAAAGTGTGGCTGCTTCTCCTCCTCCCTCCTGTTCCATTCTGTTTAATTTGTTCCTGCCTCATTAAGGCTGGGAATTAAATAAATGAATGGATGCTGTGGAGCAGCTCCTGGGACTTCAAACGGGATGGGTGGGAAGAGGTCTATCCGGAAGGAGGGAGCTGCGGGATTCCTGCAGGCAAAGCCGGGGGAGGCCTCTGGGAGAAGCCAAGAGGAGGAAATGAGTTGGAAATGGGAGCTGCAGCCTCTGGGCCAACCCTTCTCTCATGGAAGGATGAGCCCCATTAATCCCCCACCCAAAAATTCCAGTGACGTCCCAGGATCTGGAGGATCATCAGGATGGGAGAACTGGGAATGTTCATCTTGTGGAGACCTCGGAGCATTTTCCAGGATCTGCAGGGGCTCCAGGGAAGCTGGAGAGGGACTTTTCCTCAGGAACTGCAGGGACAGGACACGGGAAATGGGTTTACACTGAAATGTGGGAAATTTAGGTCGGATATTGGGAAGAAAGTGTGAGGGTGGTGAGGCCCTGGCCCAGGTTATTCCATGGATTCCCCATCCCTGGAAGTGTCCAAGGCCAGGCTGGACAGGCCTTGCAGCAACTTGGTCTGGGTTGGAATGAGATGATCTTTGAGATCCCTCCCAGCCCAAACCATCCCATGATTCCGTGGGGTAATGGCATGATTTGAGGCCTCTGGGTTTTGTGGTTGGGAATTCCCAGCGCAGAGGACGTGCCCAGGTGGACGTGAGGATCTGAGAAGGAAGAGATGAGCCTGGAACATCTGAGAATAGGAGGAATTTAAGTATTTTTGTGTTGTGGCTTCTACAAAGTTGGCAATCCCATAAAATTCAGGATTTATGGCTCAAGGCTTCCTAATAGGTTCCCAATGAAGGAAGGGATTCTCTGGCACCGTTAATTCCATAAACAGCCTGGGATTAGCCCAGACCGCGGTGCTTACAACGCCGAGCTCGAGGATTTGATCCCTGCAGGGGCCATTCCCTGAAGAGTTGGACTTGATGAGATCCTTGTGGATCCCTTCCAACTCCAGAACGCAGGAATCCTGGACAGAGGCAGCCTTTCCTTCCGCTCCTTTCCTCAGCCAAACACAACCCCACCGAGACCTCACACCGCGAATCGCGCCTCGACAAGCACGCGCCGATCTCCTGATGTTTTTTTTTTTTGTTTTTTTTC
>VXAX01000606.1:504824-532815 GCA_013399835.1 Leptocoma aspasia | reverse complement strand
TTTTTTTTGTGCTGGAGGAAATCAGCTGGCTGTTAGGGTTAGAAAGAGCCTAGGACATGTAGCCCGTGGATCTATGCTCAGATTCTCAGTGGCACAGATTGCCTGCAGCTGTGCTCACCCTCTGAGCACAGCAGTGCAAGTAAACAGTGGGGTGAAAATGTTTAAAGCATCTACGGTTTATAGTAGATGCTTTAAACTGGGATCAATCCCTTCACCAGCCCCTCCAGAATGGGATCATATAGCTATCCTTACCTCTAGTTCGACTAAAAAGCATTTAATTCAGTCACTGCCTAGAGAAGGGTGATGGGGTTGTAAAGCTTTTGGTGACACGCAGATAATGTGATGCAGTTAGGATTTGGCCTGTGTTTACCAAAGTAGGTGTCAAAGTCCTCTGTTGTTTTTTTCTTATAAATTAACTTTGGTGAGCAGAATATCAAGGCAAGAAAACTGCAGAAAACAGAAGAAATGGAGGCTTGCATTTTTCAGGAAAAGAGAGGGATTAGCAGTTCCATAGCCTGCAGCAGTGTTTGTTTCCCTGTCGCTATCACACCTTTCCCTGTCGTGTCTGGCTGGGGCTGGAGAGCTGCAGAGGAAACTCAGGTTTTCTGTGTGAGCTGTCGGTGTCTCTTCCACACTTCTGGCAAGTGATAGGAGTGGGGCTTCTCCTTTAAGGTGAAAACCTGCCTCTGTTTAAATGCCGGGCACATAGAAAGTGACAAATGTGTCTGTTCCTGGTGCCGGGGACTTCAGGGGTACCCCAGGAAATCAGCCAGACTTCCCAGATGTGCCTTTTCATATTGTCACCACTTACACCTGAATATTCCTGGATTAGTAGCCTGTTCTAAGTATTTTATGAAAAACAAGTAAAAAACTGCAAGGTCTTGAAGCTTTCTTTTTCTTAGGGCTGTTCTGTACTTCCACTTAGGAAAAAAAATGAAGAATGCACATATTGAAGAAGAGTATTTTAAGTATTACTTTAAGGAAATTAATCCAACACTGTTGCTGATATACCTTAGAGATACTTCTATCAGCTGCTGAGTGAGGGACACAGCCTGAATAGGAAAGCATTTGCTTGGAGGGGTTTTTTTTGTTTGCTCTGTTAAGGTGTGGGGTGTGTGTGAAGTTTAAATCAGACTTTTCCAGTTGGATTGAGATTTCAGAGCAGCCCATCAAACCTGGCCTAGGTTTGCTCAGCATGCTCTTGGAAACAGGACATAAGGAAGCATTTTCTTACACTTTTTTGAGCTCCCATACACACACTGCTTGCACTTCTTGCCTCACAAAAGCAGGCCAGGTAATTGTCTGCTGCTTTGATTTCATTAGGGGTTTATGCTACTCAAGACAGTATTGGTTTCTGTTTAGCAAATGGTGCAGGAATGAGAAAATTCCTGCTTTTGTAATGTTTTAGAGGCCCATCTTTAGAAATTCCTTCAAAACAAAGTATGTACAAAAACTTGTTCCACCTCTCCAGTGGCCTAAACTTCATTTTTAGTCTGGCTAAGGGTAGTGTTGCAACCCAACAACACTTATTTTGAGATTGAAACAAACAATTTAAGGTTAAATGTGCCCCTTTCTGTTTCAAAGTTCCAGTGTTTCTGTCACAGTTACATAATGTTTCTGAAACATTTGGAACTCAAGGATTTTAGGTCTCACTTTCTTTTGATGTGGGTTTTTTTGTTTGGGTTTTTTTTTTTTTTTTTTGGGTAAGGGAAAAGATGCCTGTTGGAATACTGAAGGTTAAGGTGCTGCAAATAACTTTTTAAAAATTATTTATGAAACTTGAGGCTTTCCCTGCACCTTGAAGCTGTGTTCTTTCACGTGTCTCACATGGTGTTCTGTGCACTGCTGCTTCATCAGCTGCTGAAGCTGACTAAACTTCTATAGAAAGAGATCAGCTTTATGAAATGTCTGCAGGCTGTCTTCATTTAAAGAAATGCTCTAGTACATGCTGTTTGAAATTGTGGCATGCTGCTTCCTCTAAAAGCCATCCTTCCTAGCTGGCTAAATCCTAGACTACAGACTGTAGTGCCTAAAACTTGGCACTACTTTTGAGTTAGTCACTCAAAAGTGTTTAAAAGTGGTGTTAATCACTTAATGCATAGTGATTAAAGTCCTATTGATAAAATAATTGCTTGTTCTTTGAGTGATAGAAAAAATCTGGCAAACAGAACAGAAACGTTTTATAACTGTTATGTCACTGTAAGAAAAGATATTTATAAAATGCTGGAACCGAGATTTTACATAATGATAGGCAAGAACATTCCTAAGTCCAAGTCCGTAAATCATGGTCAGTAATAACAGAAGTCTTTTTCTTTTGATGAATTACCTCCTGTGAGCTAATTAATTGTCTTTAATGTCTACTTTATGCTGTCATTTCATAATGTTTTGCATAAAGTATTTTTTCTTCTATGCCATAGTTTTTCTCCCTCAGTATAACTTTCAGAAAGTAGCAGGAGAGAAGAACAGTTGAAAACACATTCCTTTTACAACAAATACTTCTTTATGTACCATTGCACTTCTTCATTTACAAGCTTTCTCAGCCCATATGTTATCAAGATTATTGGCTTTCATTCAGGCCTCATGGCTGTGAACTGTATTCCTTTCAGAAGGGCCCAAAATGTATTTTGTGCCATGATCTGGCCAAATTGCCAGTAATACAAAGTTGTGGCTTGTTAACTGTCCTGTCTCCTGGCTGGGGATTTAATAACTTTGCTACACAGATAAAAGCAGAGCTATTGGAAGCAATATTCTTTGATATCCAGAGGAAAATGTAGCTGTCAACTCCTTTGACACTCATAACCTGGAGCAAATGGGAATACTACATTCCTAAAAAAGAGGGATTCCTCATTCTCTGAAAATTGTGTAGGGAAACATTTGAATGGAGCAGTTTATCCTGACTGCTCTGGCTATGAATATCACTTTAAATTGAAATACACTGCCACAGAGATGTTGCTTTTGGCAAAAACTGTGTGGATTAAGTTGCAAGGCTGTTTCAATAAATGTTTTTAGGAGCAAGGGTTGTGGTTTGCCAGCCTACAGGAGTGTATATTATTGTTTGCCATTTGGGATGACAGGATTCAGACACAGTTGGTTAAGATTAATTTAGCACAGTCTTCAGGTCCAGTTTCACTGCTGGGGAATTTTGTGGAATATTGTTGCAAAAGTGACATTTCTATTTTTGTAAAGGGAGGTGTCAGCTGGAGGATGTACTTAGTCATTGTTTATGCTGCTCCACAAGCAAAAGTACACCTGAACTCCTGTGATAGTTCAGAAGAATCAGGAAAGTACTTAATTAATTATATAGGAAGTAAGGGAGGGAGAAATTATTTACTGTGTCTTGGGGTCATCTATTAAGCATTAACCTTTGATAAAGAATATGTTTATCAATGCAAGAAGCAGCCACATTGGCCCATTTGATAGTGATCATTTACTGTGCTTTTTGGCCAAACTGTCACTCACCATCTTCAATATTTTGTCTATTTCTGTGGTTCAAAATCTGCTTTCTGTAAGCCTGAGCAGACATCCCAGAATGATCTTCCAGAGAACCTCCATGAATTTTACCACCTTCTGTTTTCCTCTTTCCATCCAATTGAAATACTCCTCCTTTTAGGTTTTTTTTTTGGTGTCTCTCGCTGTCCTTTGTGCCACTATGAGGAGTGTGGCTGTCCAAAAAGTTCAAAGCTAAGAGGAGATCAAAATAACCAGCTTTTGTGAGTAAATGAGTATTCAATAGTGAAACAATTAGCATGAGAAAGGTGGCTCCTTTATTCTGCCATATTCCTTCTGAACAATTAGTGTTTATTCCCTGTTCTTTACCCTGCTCTCTTCTGTTCCTAGCACTGGTTCCCCTGAAGGCCTGCCACCAATCTCTGATTTCATAGGTGGTTTTAATTAGTAGTTTCAAATGAATTCAGCACAATTCTCCAGCAATCCCAACTTCTCTCTGTCTTTCTTACACCAAAGGAGTTGCCAAAGTAATTACAACATCAGGAACAGCTTTAAAAGTTAACTAAGTGACAGATGTGGCTACTACCATCATGTTATTTACAAAACTGAAGCACTTAAATCAAGGAAATAAATAATTAAGTGTTAGTAATCAAGTAACAATTAAGCATTATTTATTAGTATATTAATTATTATTAAAATAGTAAATAAATTTAATAAATAATATTAAAATAAATAATAATTGTGTCATTTACAACATATGTCATACACTTGTACAATACAGAAGAGTACAAGAAAATGTCTTTTTTAGTAACCTGTGGCTAGTACGGTTCTTTTGGTACTTAACTTTTAACTTAAACTGAGGGACTTTGGAAGGAGAAATACTAAGACTACATTTCATTTTCCAAAGAGTTTTCAATTGTTGCTTTTTGTCAAGAGTTACATGCTTGTAAATATAGTTTAAGAGAAATACTATATAAAACTTTTACTATGCACCGGCTGGTAACTTATAGTTGTGATTGGTATTTTTTATAATTGTCATGGTTCTTTTTCAATAGAATTCTGTAAAATTTATCTCTGTAAACATGCTGGAGAAAATAGTGTTTACTTAGGATCCAAACTGGTATCTTTGTAATTACTTAAATTGTATTTTTAACCATGTATCAGACTGATTAATGTTACATGGAAATATTTTTCTTAGGATTTTCTAAAGATGCTGTCCAGCAAACTAGCTGTATTTTTCCTTTAGAAATACAGCTTGCTTTACATTAAGTAATCTGGTTCATAATACTTCCTTGCTGTGTCTATAGTGTGTATTCTTAACGATAGAGAACATTACTCAAATTACAAATAAGGTGACAATACAAGGTTTTCAAGCTTCCAAACTGGAGGGGGAGTTGTTCTTAGCTCAGTCACTCTGCACTTTTATTTCCACCACATGAAAAGTGTAAACAAAAACAATTTTATTTTTTAATTCAAATGTTTCCAGTTTGTCTGTATGCACAGAATCCCTCAGGCCCATCCCAAGAGTTGAGTAATCATCATTAGCCTTGTCTAGCACTTGACCTAATCAAGTACTGAGATTTAACAAACACAAAGGTCTGGTGGGAGACTTGAGTGCAGAGGTCATCCATAAACCTGCCCCAATTTCCTTGTCCCTGCTAATTGCTGTTGACTGCTCTGAACCATTATCTGTTTCATTAAAAATCATTGCTTTGTGGTTTTCTGAGTCCATTACAGTCCCTTGTCCTGCTCTGAGAATACTCCTAGCAGAACTGAGAAGTCCTTTTTCCTTGGATTGATTCCTTTTCAGCTGTGCATATATCAGCTGGGATCTGAATGCTTGCTTAGCACAGGAAATGAGATCTTATCAGCACAGCCTTATCCAAAGTGAAATTTGCTGCTCAAAAATGCAGCAGTCAGAAGATACAAAGAAAACACTACTGTGCAAAAGAAATAAAAGGAAAAAAATTATTCCATACTCTTGGGTATAAAATAGCACTGGCACATTGTGTTAAGTTAAGGAGGTTCAGAGAGAGGGGAAACCATAAATAAAAGGTCCATGCTGTGGGAGGATTAAAAACCCCAGTGGTATTTGCTTATGTCCTGTTTCAGTGGAGATGCAGAAGATAAGGAATGGCACAAAAAGACAAGCAGTGGTGTCCCATTTATCATTTGGGGATAGAGAAGTGAAAGTGCAACAGAATATAAATTTATGAAAGGAAATTCTTTCATTTCAGTTTGACTATATATTGAAGCCAAGAGCTTTGTAAGATTCAGAAAGGATTAGAGATTTATACTGAGAATGAGAACATCCACAGTTACTTTAGATTAAAAGATCCTGGAATATAATCCATCATGTTTCAGGACATTAGACACCCTATAAAACAATAGGATTTACAAAGAAATTCCCTATGAGCAGGATATTGTGTTTGTCCACTCTGAATTATTTGGTTTCTTCCTCTGGAACATCTAGTACTGGGAACTCAAACTCTGATACCAAACTCATAATTCTTATGCTGTTGGATTTAGGCAAAAGCGTATAAACCAAGCATTTCTTCTTCCTGCCCAGGTGTAATGTCTGTTTTGCCACCCAGAAAAGGACAGGTGATTAGACTGACCAGATCCTTGACTGACTTTGTTGAGACCTAGGATTGCTGGCATTTTGTTTACACTCTTTTATCTGTATTCTTTTAATTGTCTCATATTTCCTTCTAACACAGCATCAGTGCTCTCAGGTTGTGTGACCACATCCTGCTCCCTTTGTTCCTGCCCGTGACAGAACTGGCAGAACCACAGACGGTGTGGTAGCCAAACTCACCTGTAGTTTCAGTGCCACACCAGGTGACCTTGGCTGCAGGCTGGCACCTTGTTCTGCTGCCTCTGCTGCAGAGGGTGACAAAGGGGTAGTATTGCTGTGGTCCCTGTGGTGACAAAGGACTCTTGGCAATAACATCAGAAGGCTAAATATGATTTATTAGCATGATTTTATAATTCAAAGGATTTGGGCTATTATCTGCCCAGTCCAGAGCATACAAGGTGCTGCTTCCAGCTCTGTCCAAGGAATGCCAGAATAGCTCACACAATCAGAGATAACAACTTTTCACCTCATAGGCTGAAAGGAAGAAAAACCACCATCTCCTATATCAGGAGACAGGCAGAGAAACCTCTGTCCTTGAAACACAGCTATGAGATTTGTTTATAATATCTTATACAGAGAAAAGATGCTTTCCCATGGGAAGAATTTTTCTGCAGGCCTGCATGCAGGGAAAACTTATAATATGTTCACACAACAGGATAGGGCTGGGCACACAAAAGAATTCCAAAATCTGCCACAGGAGGAGCTTGCTGGCCAGAAACAAGGGTCCCAACTGATGCAGGTACAACCTTTGAGCAGCCAAGTTCTCAGCATAGATTACATATAGATATATATGTAATTATTATATACATGTTTATATCAAGGTTCTCAAGCGTATATTCTCATCCTTAGATCTTGAACAAAAGACTACATAAACACAGATAAAAAAGATATGTTCTTGTATTCTTCTGTATTGTACAAGTGTATGACATATGTTGTAAATGACACAATTATTATTTATTTTAATATTATTTATTAAATTTATTTACTATTTTAATAATAATTAATATACTAATAAATAATGCTTAATTGTTACTTGATTACTAACACTTAATTATTTATTTCCTTGATTTAAGTGCTTCAGTTTTGTAAATAACATGATGGTAGTAGCCACATCTGTCACTTAGTTAACTTTTAAAGCTGTTCCTGATGTTGTAATTACTTTGGCAACTCCTTTGGTGTAAGAAAGACAGAGAGAAGTTGGGATTGCTGGAGAATTGTGCTGAATTCATTTGAAACTACTAATTAAAACCACCTATGAAATCAGAGATTGGTGGCAGGCCTTCAGGGGAACCAGTGCTAGGAACAGAAGAGAGCAGGGTAAAGAACAGGGAATAAACACTAATTGTTCAGAAGGAATATGGCAGAATAAAGGAGCCACCTTTCTCATGCTAATTGTTTCACTATTGAATACTCATTTACTCACAAAAGCTGGTTATTTTGATCTCCTCTTAGCTTTGAACTTTTTGGACAGCCACACTCCTCATAGTGGCACAAAGGACAGCGAGAGACAGCAGGGCTAGAATGTATTGCGTATACAGGAGATTTGGATCAAGGCTCTTGGATCAAGTCCTCTCCCTTGGTTGAGGAGAGCAGCTGCAGTGTGTCACAGTGTGTCACCATGTGCTGTGTCCCCTCAGCTGCAGATCTGGGACACGGCAGGCCAGGAGAGGTTCAGGACCATCACGCAGAGTTACTATCGCAGCGCCAACGGGGCCATCCTGGCCTATGACATCAGCAAGAGGGGCTCCTTCCTGTCCATCCCTCGCTGGATCGAGGATGTCAGGAAGTACGCCGGCTCCAACATCGTGCAGTTACTGATTGGTGAGTTGGCAGTGCCACTGCTTGTTCCACGTGGCCACAGGTTTTGGTTTTGGTTGAAGTTAAGCTGTGTGCAATAGACCCAACTGGACAGCTTACCAAAAGAGCTGATTCACCAAAGCTTTGATTGACTTCTGTTAAGAAGTAGACAGCTTTGAATCCTTTGCATCTTGTTAATGGAGAACTGGAATGCCCAGGATTTCCCAGTTCTGAAGCACAGCTGCTGTGGAGTTCCCTTCCCTTCCCTTCCCTTCCCTTCCCTTCCCTTCCCTTCCCTTCCCTCATAAAGATCTTTAGGTTTCCAGGACCCAGGGAAGCTCCATCATAGCAAGTTAATGTGTTTTGGTGAGTTGGAACACACACCCCCTTCAGCAGAAGTTTGTTATTTTGGTATAGAAGTTCAGGGAATTTTGGAAGAACTTGGGGGCAGTCAAAGTTTGTCAGTTCTTCGCTAGAAATTCTGCTTTCCAGCCCAAAGTTTTGGACTCAGATGTGGCTCTTGGGGCCTGTAGAGCTGCTAATACAAGAGCAGTACCATTCTAGATTTCGCTAGGAATCAGCAGACAGCTGCTGTTTTCACAGAATGGTTTTAACTTCAATTTCTAGCCTATTCTCTTCTGTTAGGGTCTGCAGCCACCACTCTTCGGTTACTTTTCCTGTTTTTTATGGCTAATACAGAAATACAGGTTGGAAAGGGCTGAGGAGATTACCCAGTCCAAGCTCCTGCTCGGAGCAAGGCCAGAGTCAGGATGGTCAGGGCCTTTTCGGTCACATTTTGAAAATCTACAGGATGGAAATTCTTCATCTTCTTTGGGCAACCTGAAGGTGAAGAACCTCCTGCCAAACACTTCCTGTGACACAAACAAGCCGTTATAAATCCCTCTGTTGTTTCCTTTCCTTCCAGGAAACAAGTCTGACCTAAGTGACCTTAGAGAGGTTCAGCTGGAGGAAGCTCAGAGCCTGGCTGAACACTATGACAACATCATCTGTGCCATAGAGACCTCTGCGAAAGACTCCAGCAACGTGGAGGAGGCTTTTGTGAAGATGGCCACAGAGCTGATGATGAGGCATGGGGGGCCCATGTTCAGTGAGAAGAACACTGACAGCATCAAGCTTGACAGCAAAGACGTTGTGGAAGGCTGGGGCTGTGGTTGCTGATAAGGGCTAGCTGATATCCCTAACTTTACTGGAATTTAGATGGTGCTTCACCCTAATGCTGAGTAGCATGGTAGCCATATTCTCCTCCTGTGAAACCAGCAATTTTGTAGAAGTTAGACACAATCCTGTTTGCTTTGGTGTCTTATTTTTAAAAAGGGACTTTGGAGAGGTGGTCCTAAAAGTCAAACCCTCTGAAAAACTTACTCAACATTTGTCCCCACGATTTTATTTTCTGTAACCTTCATACGAGTTACAAAAATGGAGGAAATAGCTTTGAACTTGGTATTTTGGGGTGGGAAGACATTTGGTTGGCGAAGAGACCCAAATGTCTGAGCATTTAGCATGGGATGGTGGCAAAGGAGGTCACTTTTGGAATAGGATATCTTGACAGTATCTCTTCAAGTTCTCAGCACTCCACTAGTGACCAGAAAGTGGCAGTGTCTTTGATAATGGTATTTCAACGGTCATAATAGCCAAGATTTTAATTACAGGACCAAAAGCAGTCACCTGTCCTAGGGCATATGAATGGCTGGTTGCTGTTGGAGCAGGCCCAGGTGGGGAAGCTTCTCTCAGGTTTTGTTATCATTTGAATTTAGTGTTTTAACAGAAAGCAAAACCAGCCTGAGCACAAGCAGGGTTGGACCAGGGTGGTGCTTTAAAACAGCCTTGAGGAGAGGGAAGATGCATTTCATTTGCCTATTGTTTGCACAGTGATAGCTCCTTTTTCCAAGTGGAAGCATCACTGAGATTTTGCCCTCAGGTCTCACCATTTCATTCCACAACTCAAGACCTGCACCACTGGAAACAGGAACTGGAGAAACCTTGAACTGACTGTAGCCAAGATCTCTTGCCATGTGCCTAATGGTTAAATACAGGGTTCATTCTGGTCAAACATTTGATGTTATATTACCAGAGTGCATAAGTGGATTTGATTTTTTTTATTGGTTTTGTTTTTTAAACCATCTTTTAAATACTACATGGGCATATAATGGGAAAGAAGACCTCAGAATAGCTGAGAACCACATGATTGCAACTTCTTGGTTGTGAAAAACCAGTCTTTTTGAGTGTTTCCCTCCCAGCGTTGTACCCAAATGTTACCCTCGCCCTATCACAAGTTACCAGTTGCTTTTAATTTTTTTTAAAACACTCAGCAGGAAAAATCTTCCATAGTGGGTCAAAAGTCTACGTAAAGTAAAATAGATTTCATAATCCATTTCTTTCAGATGCAGCTCTTGGAGTATCTTGTAGATGTAGCTGAGGTACTGATGGATTCCTCTGCATTCACACTCTCAGGCACCTTACAAAAGTGGATTTGCAAAGAGAGCAGGAGCAGCAATATTTTAAACTCTGCAGATAAAGCAAAGGTGTTCAGGTATGGCAAGCGATTTTTGCTATCCTGATAATTTGAAGGAGTTACTTTCAAAAAGAACCCATTTGAAGTGAAGTTGCTTGTCTCTTTGAAAAATCCAGATCAAAAAGGACTTGAATTGTTTTGCTACGAGGGCTGCACCAGTTTAGTCATCCAGCATATCCAGTGCATGAAAATTAGGAAGATTCAGGAAAGGGCTAATGGATACCAATTTTAATACTATTCATCTTCCTGTAGCAAATATTAAACCATTCTCTGCTCTGGTTTTTTAAACTGTGAGGTAGATAACTGAGGAGTAATGTGTGCTTTGTAGCCTGTTTGCTTCTATCTAAGGGGTTAGTTTTCAAATTTTATAGTTGTGAGAATGAAAAGGCCTTAAATTTTTCAACTAGTGTAGTTTTCACAATTCTGATATTCTCTACAGAAGGGCAGGCTGAGCTTCAGTACTTGGTAGTAGTTTTGGATAGTTTTCCAGGATATTCCAATGTCCAAAGATAGTAGGCAATAAATGCCCAGCTAGACATTTGGGAATTTGAAATTGGGAATGGGAATGAAAATGGGAATTTTCTAAACCCTGGAGCTGTTGGTGTATTCCCTGTATTTTGCTCTCAGGAGGAACTGTGGAGACAGTCCAAGCTAGAACTCAGTGCTGGTGACTGCTTTTCCTGCTGGTGGGGTCCCTAAGGTACAGAATATTTGCAAACATTTGACTTTCTGTTGTGACCCATTGCAGTTTATATCTGTAGTCCTGCAGTTCTCCTTGAACAGGGACCCCCAGATGAGCTCAGCCCCCCACTACCTGCAGGATTAGTGCCAAATTATTTAATGCTGAGAAAAGTCCATATGCATTTAAGAACAGTATTGCTACTTCTCAGAGTGAAATCCATGGTTTACATAGTAACTCACCTAAAACTGGAACAAGCAAAATGAACATAAATCCTGCTTCCAGTGCAGCCCGTGAATGATTGTGTTTTTACAGTAGATGAAGAACTGAGGAATTTTTGATCCATTTTCTTCGTTTCGAGGTTTGTTTAGTGAATAAGTAGAATTAGACCAGGCACTACACTTTTCATTACAGTTTGCCTGGATTTATCTTTTAAACTAGGCTTGAAGGGTGAGACTCTGTCTGCAGGTCAGTCTGGTTCAGTCAGAAAATGTGCAATACAGCAGCAGTGATTTGTTTGCTGTACTTTAAAATGAAGGCACCGATTCCAATTAGTTTTCAGTTACCTAGAGAAAACTAAAACCATGGCTTTAAATCAGTTTTGTCTTTTAAGTCCTTGGCTCTTCTGTGTTGTAACAAGTGGAGTACAAGTTTGCATGCCCTCCTAACTGAACGAAAGAAATAGAAGACATGGTTTATTTTTCAGAAGAAACCTGAAGACCTGGTTTATTTTTTAGGTTAGCAGCAGGTGGTGCTTGGGCTGTCAGTAGTTAAAGTTTATTTTGATTACCAAACCCTTCCTTTGTTCACTGCCCACTAGGCTGGGAGCTTCTTGACCAGAAATAAACAGTAAATGTAGAGCTTTTCCCTGCCCTGCTGAAGGCTTTATCAAACCTGGGAGTCACACACAGCTAGGGAATTCAGGCATTAGGCAGATTGTTGGTTTAACTGCATTAATCCTATTGAAACCAAAAGGAAACCTGGGTGAAGAGACTGAGGAACAATAAACCTGTGATTTACAGGTAAAAACCCGAGTTCCAGCTCTCAGGGTATAAATGGGCACTGATGTACATCAAGTGAATAATTCAGTAGTGCTTGTTCAGAGTTCACAGCATAAACATTTGCCAAGAAATCTGTTTACTGCCAGTTGAACATTAACAAGACTATGGTGCAGTAATTGCTTTTAAGCAGATCCCCTTGGCTGATCATGTATTTGCATTAGTATTTATCATTTCTTTTTGGCAGTACCAAAGTGTGCAAAAATATTACAAAAGCACAGGAGGGGACATTGATCTCTGCCTTGTAGCACTTGGGAGTGGAATGCAGAGGCAGATACTGAAATTAAACCATCAGCAGAATGTGGTTCCCAGGAGCCTTTGTTACCCTTTGTATTGATTTTAAGCTAATTTTATCTCCATTTTCTCATCCAGTCCGTCATCATGGATGGAACTTGTACAAATATTTATAATTATATAAATATAAAACCAAATAAATGTCAGCCCAGAGACCTGCTAACGTTTGCTTTGCAAAACAAAATTTGAGAAAAATGAGAATACTTAAGAACAGAGGAGAAGTCCTGGTGATTTTCTTACTCTCAGTGTACTGGAAAGCAGGTTTTTCAGGGGGAAAAATCTAAATGAAGCCCAGCTAAAACCACTAACAGCTTTCCTATTAGCTAATACTGATAGATTTCCAAGAACTTCACCAAAAGTGGAGCTCTTGCTCATTTTGGATGCCTAGGCTCTCATATGTGAAAACAAGGGTTTGGAAGATTGTCCTTTGGATACGGCATGCAAACTTGTCTTGAAAACTTGAGGACATTTTTTAGAAGTGAGCCAAGAGCTGAATTTACACAGACACAAAAGCTGCAGACAGATGCCTCCCAATGTCTTCAAAAGCATCTTGGTACCATTGCAAATAAAGCACAAAAACTTGTGTGGAAGTGGTTTTGCACTAAAGGGAAATAATTATCAGAGGAAAAAAACCATTAATGTGAAAGGCAGAGCATCTTGATTATTCTGCATTTTTCATGTTCATTTCTTAGTTCAATGCTGTGCATAAGTAAAATTTTTCCCTTAAAAAATGATATTAAAATAGATAAAGTGTGAAAAGTAGTTTGATACTTGACAAAATAAATGCTTTCTTAGGAGAGTGATAATATTGGTGAGGAGAATAACTTTGCTAATAGGGTTTGGTGGTGCAGTATCAGGGATTCCCCACAGAGTTGTGATGGAATGATATGAGACACAAAAACCATTCCCAAAACAGGGGAAGCCAGTGGGGGACACCAGACCCTGTGCTGCCTGCCAAACAGAAAATAGATACAGGCTTGTACTGAGCAGAGGGTAAATTTAGTTCTTTGTAACTGTTTTTGAAGATTTCTGGTTTAGATTTCTGATGGGCAGACGTGCTCTGTGCTGTCAGCCAGCTTTTCCCTCTCCTGTGCCTCACTCGCTGAGATCTGACAGGTAAAAACCCCACAACTCCAGAGAAGGGAGCATCCCAGCCAGTCTGGCTCACACACACCTCTTGGGGGGAAGGAAAAAAATCTCTAATTCATATTGAATTCATTCACTGCATTCCAAAATTATTTGAGGGGTTTGGGTGATAACAGTGTTAAAATGGTTCTGCATTTTCTAGGACAAATCTGTTGCTTTTCAAGGTTTCTTCGAGAGATGCAGGCTGTACATTTCTAATCATCCGTAACTATTTTGCTTTTAAACTTTCTTATCACAATACTGACTAAATGATTTGGAATATGAGGAGACAAGGGAGCAAGCTTGCATACTACGGTAATTTTTTATACTTTACCTTCATCTATTTATGAATTTATTATGAAAAGTATTTTTAAACATGAAACCTGCTTTTGTTGTGAATTTTAGCAAAGTAGTGGATACATTGTACTGTGTATCATTAAAAGGTTTAATTAAAGTAAACATTTGGCAATTAATAGCTTTTGTTGTTATTTTATGCATGTACCTTGTTGTGGTATATGATCAGAAACAAAATCAATTTTAAGAAATTATGTATGCTATCCTACAGTGATGTGTGGTCTACTTTTACACAAGATATGACCTGATGTACTCTTAATTAAACAAATGGTGCTGAACTAACTTCCTCTTACCCTCCCAACTGTCCATCACTTCCAGAAATGCATGCACTCTGTTCCCAGTTAGCAAACTCTCCAGCAGAGCTGTCTGGAAGATGAAGAATGAAGAATGAAAGCCGAAATGCTCAGTGTTGGAGAAGTGCAAATAACTTTTTCAGTGCTTGCAATTAAGCGTGAACAATGTAGTTACAACTGTACCTCCCCAGGGGAATGTTTAGATCCTGGATTTTACTGAAGTGCTGTAAATTAAACAAAGCAACACCCCTTTCTTTTTGCTTGGCTCTTTAATTGGAACGTCAGCAGATGGGTATTTGAGATCCGCAGGAGCCAAATATTGAATTACTTGGTTTGCATTGTGTGCTGCTTCAGTAACAGCCTCAGGTATCAAAAGAGGAGTTGTCTGCAATGGCCAGGCTCTGGAGCTGGTTCCTCAGAGTGCTGGGTGGAGCTGGATTTGTCAGGTAATTCTCTTCAAGGACACATTTTTACTGCTGAAACATTGTGGCTGTAACTGCCCTGGCACTGGTGTGCTGGAGAGAATCTGTGTGAGAGGAGAATGGTGCGGTGTCATGGTTAACAGCTGCCTGCTCTTGGGAGGGACTGACCTGGATTTTATCATCTGTTCTACACATTTATACTGGAATTTCCCAATCTGTGTGGGGAAAAAACCTGACTTTTCCTTTTAATGGCTTCTTATAAGTGCATGTGATGAACACTTAGAAATTATTTCCCATTTCTGGGAACTCTCCCTGGAATTCTCTAAGAATGTGAAATAGTTTGGATACAAGAGATCTACACACACTACATTTGCTGAGGTAAACTGACCTTTCATTATGTAGTTTGTACCTGCAAAAAAATACCTGTATTTTTTATAGTTTAAGTTCACTGAATATTTTTTCTCCGCATCTATGGGCAGAAACTAACTTTCTGCTAGTTTAACAGGAACAGTTACCTGTTAAACTAGCAGAAAGCATTTTCCCAGACACAATTCCATAAAACAAAACACAAATCCTAAATCCTATTGAAAATCTGATTCTGAGATTCTTACCTGTACAACAGGTGCTGCTTCTGCTTCAGGAAAAGGTCAATAAACAAACCAACAAATAAATAAATAACCTGCTGGCTGTTAAACTGTAAGGCATGTTTAGCATGATCCCAGATTCCAGTACTGAATTCTGAGCTTGGCATACAAGACCAACACAATGCAAGGAGGAGAACTTTTAATTAAGGCCAGCTGAGTCCCAAGTGGTCTGAATTAGACAAATTAAACCAATCTTTACACGAAGTAAACCCACCTGTGCTATTTGGAATATGCACTCATCTGTTTTATTCACAGAAGTGACCACAGAAACACTTTCCCGAAACTTTTAAGTGTGCAGCCTGTTTCTGTCAACGTTGAAAACAGGATGTATTTCGTCACCCAAGAATTCATCCTTGTCCAGACAGCAGATTTTCATACAGACTGTGTGAGATATGCTGTGATATCTGTTAGTACCCATTTCTGTTCAAGTTACAGAGCATACAAGCACACCACTGGGTTTCAGAGAAACTCCTGTAATCCCAGCTTCTCCCCCTTACACTGATGGAAAGAGATTTATACCTCTTTTGGCAACTTCTGTGTGTAGTGTTATCCAGGTCACTATTTCTAATTTCCTTTATTTCCTTCATCTGCTGTTTTTTCAGCATTTTGGCTTTTTGAGGGTCTGCCACTCACCAAGCTGGAGGTCAGAATCTGGAATACCCTGAGGCTTGGAGGACTGCACTGTGGGCAAGGGTTTTAGATTTTTACTGGGGATGTCACAGAGAAAAAGGGACTGTCTTCCTTTCCTATAAACATTTTATGTTAATGTTTCCATGAGAGATGAGATTTAGGAGGTCTATATACAGTTCTTTCATGAACCTTTTGAAGTATTCATCCACATTGCAGAGAAAAAAACGAGACACAAATGGAACGTTTTCTGTTCTTCAGCAACTTCCAACATTTTTATTCCTTGCTTCACCAGTTCTGGTGAGGGTAGAGAGTTCTGCAACATGCTTTAGTACTGAAAATACGTGACTTCAAATCATCCTGACCGTACAAAATTACAATCTTTATTTAGATTTGGCATTCTTTGCAAATACTTGGCTTATTACAGGAAAGTGCTAAAGAAACAGGTAGATATCTGCTCAAGGTACCAATAAAAAGGCAAGAATGTGCTGCTGTAAATACTTTTCCAGTGAAGAAGCAGGAAATAAACTGTTTGGAGCAGTGTCCTTAAACTGGATCCAGCGAGACACTGAAAGCTACTTAGGAAACATTACAAGAGATGAACCAACAGTCCTGACAGTGGAGAGGGGATTACAGTGCTTTGCAAACAGAGGAGACACAACAACAAAATCTGACTTCACAGCAGCTGTGAGCTCTCAGAGTTGCTGTTGGGATAAAGAGCAGCGAAGGACTTGGCCAGGAAGTCATTCTGACAGCCCTGCAGGAACCTGGGAGAAATGAACACCCAGGTTTTTGTTTGGACACATTCTAATTTGAAAAAACAAGAAACTAAAAAACCCCAACTCTAAAAACCTGACTAGTCCCTGCTGTGAATTAATCTTTGTGTGTAAGTTGACTTTGGTTTTAAAACAATTAATTGGATTATGTTTTCCAAGCTTATGTGTTATAACAAATAACACAGAAATATTTTAAAAGGCATCTTTGGGGTAAAAGCTTTAGGAGTATTTTACAAAAATAACAAAAAATAAATTACTTTTTTCTTTTTAAACGAACAGCTATAAAATACATGAACCAAACAACATATAACATTGACATGAGATGAAATACATTACACTAAAGGTCAGTTAATTACCACAGTGGTATGAGGCTTCAAGTAAATTAGGAGGCACTTTTTGGCTGAGCAGTAGTCATTGATTCAGTGTAAAGTCCCAACTCCCAGAAACATCTGAAACAAAACTTCTAACGCTTTCTAAGATTCTAAATTCCTAAAAAAAAAAAAAAAAAAAAAAAAACGGGAAAAAGAGCAAAAAGGCCACAGAGGGCACCCAGGTCTGCTGCTTCCCTTCCAGGACTATGGAGTTCCAACACAATTAAGGCTTTTCACAGCAGAGAGGAGCAATAAAGCTCCAGGGACACGGGAAAACAGACACAAGGAAAGGCAGCAGCAGGTTAGACGAGAGCAAGTCTGAAGTGGAACAGATTGAACTCCACTCTGATTGAAGGGAGCACACAGTAGTTGCAGAATGCCAGGCACTAATTAATACATGTTGTGCTCTGTACCAGCCCACGTGGAATGGACTGAGTGACCCCAGCACCACAATGTGATTTCCTCAAATCCTCAACAACTAAAAGCTAAATCTTCCAGCAAACAAAAGGAGGTACTGTCGTGGAGGGATTTAAGTACCAGTACATGAATAGGCTACTATGAAATATTGCTATTAAAGTACCTAATACAACAAAGAGGAAGACAATGAAGGGCAACTCAAGCCATAAACTACATACTTAGAAGCACTATAAAAAGCATAATTGATATTTAATATACTTAAACACACACATGTACCTACATGTACTACTAATAAGCATACCTGATAGAAGATTGTATTAATTTAGGGGTTAAAAAATTTAGAAGGCAGCAGTTTGTGGCACTCTTGTAAAGCACGGTGTGTTTTGGGGAAGAGAAGCACAGCACTGAGCGGTCCTTAGGAAATCACATCACCTCAATTAGGTGTAAAGTTCTCCAGCTGGAAGACCAGGTCTACAGCAGCATCCACATCTGGCACAATGTGATCTGGCTCCACCAAGGCAGGGTCGAACCTGAAATCCCTGTGCCCGTGGAACACGGCCTCGGCGATGCTGTCCCTGGCGTCCAGGGCCACCTGGGCCTGGGGGTTGTACACCCCGGTGCAGACCAGCACGGACGTGCAGCGGGCAGCAGCTGCAGATGCCAGCTCCAGCTCCCAGCTGGGGCCGAGCCGAGGGTCCCGAGGGTCCCGAGGGCGCGGGGCAGGGGCTGTGCCCGGGGCAGCCTCGGCCTGGAGGTGTGCTCTGGAGCCGGGCCCGGAGCTCTCCTCCAGGTAGCGGTTGTACAGCTTAGCGCCGTACACATCCGTCATCAGGTTGTCCCTGCAAACCAGACACTCTGTCAGCACCGCAGCTCCAGCTGGCAAAGGACGTGCCTACAGCTTCCGTTTAACAGCTTCATGTATGCTTTTGTGGAAAATGCATGTTATATGATTGGCTCTTGGCAAATATTAGAATGAATACTACATGTGTTATGTTAGAGAGTGATGTTGGATTAATTTTTGTAGTGCTAGTGTAGTTAATTTTTGTATTAATCTTCTAAATGCAGTTTTTTTGTTAAGACGTAATATTAAAATAGAAACTATGTGATGTAAGATACCTTTTGTAACTAACTCGAGGAATGAACAAGATAACCGAGAAATTCTTCGCCTAAAGAAAACAACACGAAGACACCAGGAAAGAGTTATTGCCTCTTATCTTTACCTTAGTAGGCACCCTGGAGCTGGGAGATGGATTTATGTGATGAGGCGAGGAACAGAGATTAAACAGAAGACACCCTTTGTTTGAGACGAATGTTTGAATCATGTATGAAGAAATATGAATATGCAACATGCTGTTGCTTTTAGGGGGTAGCCCTTATTAGTGCTGTGTGCTTTTCCTGAGAGAGAAGCACCCGGATGTCCGTAATTCTTTGCTTTTTATTGCCTCTTTTATTGTCCTAACCCTAATTATCCTAATTTGTATTACCTTCATTTTTTATTATTAAACTTTTAAGAATTTAAAAAAAAGAAGCAAGTGTGAAGCGTTTTTGACACTTTACACAGCTTTATGTGGAATCAGGCAGCCAGGGAGAAATCCAACCCCGCAGCTATTTCGTTGCACCATTGTCATGAAGCATGACAGGATAAAAATGAATCTCTCCATATTGCAGATTGGGGCAAGGGGAGAGAAAATCAAGGTATGAGCAGCCCATGAATGAGCTTATTGTATTCCCAAACATCTTGGAGATTCTGGAACAGTCTTTAATACAATACAGCTTTATCTTCTTCTCTGCAAAGGATTCTATGATGTGGCAGGACACACAATAGCTTATGACCAACCTAAATGACCTCAGAGGTAAAGTCTAGCTCTACAGTCTCTAACTGTCCTTTGCTCAAAGGCAGTTGGTGTTACACCACTAAACCTAATAGAATAAACACCCAGGCAAACCCTTTTTGATAGCTTTACACAGCCTATTACAGAAAAAAAAATCAGGAGAAATCTTAGTTGCATATAAAACACCTTTTGTGTTTCTGTAGAAATTACATAAAAAGAGCAAAGAATCATTAATTTTTAAGATTAGAAAGGTCATAAAAAATATACCATAGCACCAAGAAAGTTAGATGGTCTTAGTGGTAGGAGAAACAAGCTGGTAAGAGTTGTGTGTTTTTCTTGGCTGGCATTTACACTGTGAGTAATTTCCTGGTGTATTTGTCAGGCTCAGCACACCTGACCCCACAGCACAGAGGCTCTGGGATTTCCTGCTGTACCTGTGGGGCTCAGCACACCTGACCCCACAGCACAGAGGCTCTGGGATTTCCTGCTGTACCTGTGGGGCTCAGCACACCTGACCCCACAGCACAGAGGCTCTGGGATTTCCTGCTGTACCTGTGGGGCTCAGCACACCTTACCCCACAGCATAGAGGGTTTGGATGGGCTGCTCCCAGCTCCTCTGCAGGGCCTGGGCCCGGATCAGGTGCTCTGCATACTGGTATGTCAGCCTGCTGGGTTTGCCCATCAGCGCCTCGTACTTCAGGTCTTTGCCAGTGATCTTCTTGTAAATGTTTTCCAAACAAACCATGAACGTTCCGTGCCCAAACCTACACAGATATAAATCCAAACCATTAATGTCGTGTGCCCAAACCTACACATACATAAAATCAAACCATGAATATTCTGTGCCCAAACCTACACATATATAAATCCAAACCATGAATGTTCTGTGCCCAAACCTACACATATATAAATCCAAACCATGAATGTTCTGTGCCCAAACCTACACATATATAAATCCAAACCATGAATGTTCTGTGCCCAAACCTACACAGCTATAAAATCAAATCAAATTACATTAAGCACAGATTAAAACCATCTAACAAGGCTTTTTTATTTCATTATTTTTTAGGATGAAATAATGTCCTGCAACTATCAAATTCTGCTCAGCATGCAACATTTTAGCAGCTGGTTCACTGAAAATTAAATGCTGATTAGCTGAACAAGCACCACAATAAACGCACATTACTGGGATGGCACAACAGATTTATCTAATTTTAAAACTGCTCACTGGAGGTATCCTGGCTGCCTTACTGTAGCCTGAAGCCATCACACAGAAATCCTTTCCAATGTGCTAATCAGAGATGGCCTTTGCTTCCAAAGACTGGTATCTGAGCAGATCTTTGACCCAGGACCGAGGCAGCAATCAAGTCACAGTAACAAGTATTTCAGATTACAGCCTGAGGGGAAGGGAGGGGAAACAAACCTATTAAAGAAGTACCTTCTATTGAAAGCAAAATCAAACAAAACCACTCTAAGAGGTCCTGGCACCTTGTTCTGCATGTTCTACTTGTTTTTTTCTTGTGTTCCTTAAAGAGCTCACTGCATGGTTCTCAGCTGAGAACCACTCACTGCTTTCAGCCAGCAGGGTCGTCTCTTTACCCTGCCAGGAAAAGAGAAATACCAAAGAGGGACCTAACGAAATGAAACAATGGCCTTGATCATTTTTTAATTTTTGCCTTTGAACTGAGGCTCTGAGGCCCTCAGGAAAAAAACCCTCTCTTTCTCCACCGTTCTGGGAGTGAAGAAACAAAGGGGTTTAGAGCTTAAAAGCAGCTTTTCTCTTGAGAACTGATTTCCTGGACGCAATAATGCAGCAGCAACGAGGCAGCACTAGCTGAAAGTGCATTAAAGATGTTGCATTCAAAGCCAAGCCCTGCTGTGAGGCTCCATCAAGCATTCTGTATCCAAGTGTTGACTCTGAATCCTACTGGAAAAATGAGGAAACCCCAAATAAATCCCAATTCTAGGAATAAAGCACTTACCTTGGGGACTGTGCCTCAGCCACCCACATCAGGTCCATGTTACAGGCAAGCACGGGAATGTGAGGGTAGTTTTCCTGCTCATAGGGATTTCCAGGATAGCCACTTGTCAGCAAAACATCAATTATCAACTGCAGGCTGGTTTCCCATCTGACTGGCTCCCCAAACAACAGCACAGCTGCGAGAACCACAGTCACAGAGCAGTCATGGAATTGTTAACAGAGCACTCAGGCTCTGACACTGGGTCTAAAACTTGGCCTAAAGACACTGAACAAGTAATTTAATACAACCAGGAATCAAACAATCACATTAATTTAGGGGCTTGATATATCACATGCCCATCCATTCACAGAAAATCTCAGAAGTAACAAGACCCCACCACAAAATCTACAGGTTTAGGAATTTTATTTTACGGGTGAAGTTTCTCCAGAAATTACAATATTAACTTCTAAATTGTATTTCTGTGTCTTCCATAACTTAGGAGTTCTCTATTTACACACAGTATTTGAATACAACACCAGAGGTGTCGATTTGTTCATCTCAGAACAAAATCTGGATGTTGTTTTTAAAAATTGCTTTGGTCTCCAGCAATAATCTGACATGGATATTTTTAAATCCTAAGGTCCAATTTCTACTTTCCTGTAGTTCAGATGAGATGAGGGTGAACACATGACCCTTCTCATACTACAGCTGCATCCTGATTACTTGTAAGAATGAGACCAATTATTTCTTATTATTATTTCTTATTATTTCATGTTATAATGAACATCAGTTCATTCCTCATTTATGAAAAGAGGGCAACAATAGCCTGCTAAAGGCAGATGAAAAGGAAAGGAGACCTCATATACCCTGCAAACTTCAAAACCCAGTGGCTGAAAACTGCACACATTACAAAACAGCTTTACAACAATGATGCTTTCAAATTAATGACAGATGTCATTAACAGGGAAATTTTAGGATTGTCTCAGACAAATTCNTAAAGATATTTATTAATGGATAGATGCAAGTTAAATAAAGATAACTGACCCTCAATCTTGGGAAGCTCCACAGCAGAGGGGGACTGCAATAAGAAAAAAGTGAATGTTTTCTATAAGATTAAACATCTATTTTTAAGAGAATAAATGCAAGCACAGCTCCCACAGCTGCCTCCTGCTGCTCTAACAGGAAATGCTCTCTATAGTGGTATATACCTGACATCAATTCACTCAGAAACTTGATTCCTCACTGAAATGACATCTCTGGCACAGGGACAGCAGTGACTGTGCTGTACCTGCACCTGCCTCCTGCTTCTCCTGAGCTGCCTCTGGAGTTTTTTAACTCCAGCTGTTAAAATTACTTGTGTTGCAATTTCAGTTGTTTAAATTACTTGTTTAATTAGTTGTAATTTAAACAACTATAAAAGTATGTGTATAAAAGTATGGGTGTTTATTTTTCCACAGGAGTAAGAGGCCTACAGCAGTACTAAGACATTTGAAAAATGGTTTTTGAGATGTTTTTCTTTAACACATTCTAAAAAAGAATGCACTGTATAACATGTAATATATTTGCTAAACGATTAAGAGTCTGCACTTCATTATTTACTCACTTTAACAGGTTCTTGACCTTCCCCATCCAGGTGGGTGAGGAGCCCAGCAAAGGGTGACACAGCTGAGTTATGGATTCTGTGAGCCACAGAGAATTATTATGTCCTTATTACAAGTGGGGGAAATCTACTTTGTAGGCTGGCCCTTACCATGTACAGCACACCCAGCTATTCACTTCTGCTTTAAATTCTGCACAGTTCCACTGGAACCACTGTACCTGCTCCTGACCCCTAAATAGTGCTATCAACAACAAAGGGTGTCCTTCGAGGGAAAATTATTTCTCTTCAAAGCATTCATTTACAATCAAACCTCATGGCTTAGAAACAATACCAACACAATCATATATTCAGGGAAAAGCTTGTTATCTTCCACACTTTCTGAGGAAGCCAATCAGCTTTCCAAGACAGATTTTGCATTAGGTGTCTGTATTAGACTGTGAGTTTTCCCACAACAGCAGGTTACAAAATCAAAGGTTGGGTTAAAGAACGACTACTGAGAGAAAAGAGCTGTTCTTGAGAATGCTGTAATAAAACAAATAAGGAAGCAGAAAAGCAAAGTCAAAATACAATGCAAGAACAGCAGCATTGGCTTGGTAGTTAAATATTGACCCCTGCTATGGGATGTCATGCAGTGAGCAAACAGAGGGGTTTAAAACAAAAATCTCCACTCACCAGGACGTTGGGTCTTCTGTCATGGTCAACTGCATCGAGCAGAGGGCGTTTCTCCCGCAGGGTGTCCATGGTGATGGGCTGGCAGAAACCCAGGCTGGGGCACACCAGCTAAGGACTCACAGCTGCTCACAGCAAAAGGCTTTCAAACTGCTAATTCCACTTCAACATTTAAAGGTATTCTGCTGACACATGAGTTAGGAATGAAAGCAACATCAAAGACAGACTTTTCCTTCTGTGACACAGCAAGGTGATCGTCCCACTGCTGATAAATGACAGACCAAAGTTCTTCTATTGTTGCAAGAACATATTATAAGTTTCTCTGTGTGCAAGCCTGCAGGAAAATTTTCCCATGGGAGAGCATCTTTTACTGTCTTTTTACTCTGTATAAGTTTTCTGTAAACAAAATCTCTGGTGTGTGATTCAAGGACATTTTTGGATTTCTCTGCCTGTCTCCTGATAGTGGGAGAAGGAGGTGAAGGATTGTTATCTCTCTGATACTGTAAGCATTCTACCATTCTGGTACAGGGAATGATGAAGTAAGCATCTGAGCTCTGTACCTGGGCACATTATAGCCCAAATCCTCTGACTATGGAGTCATTTTAATAAATCATATTTAGCCTTCTGAAATTATTGTCAAGAGTCCTTTGTTAATGAACGGACCACGGCAATATTCTATTTTGTTTCAGTCTTCTCATCTACTTCTCTCTTAGCCAATGAATTCTGACCGTTAACTGGAATGTTGTTTTGTACTTCAAATAGAGCTTGTGCTTAAAAGTTGCATATATATTGTTTTGATTTTTAGTTTTTTGATGTTTTTATTTTTGTGATGGAGTTTCTCACGCTACCTTTTGTAAACATGCACATGTTTTTCTAACTGTCTTTTTGTTTTTCATTCTTTCTCCTGGGAGGAGAAAGGTTTGATGAACTTTGCCATTGACCAGTGTGGTTGGAGAGGTGGTAACTTCACCTTCCAATCAATAGTCGTTCCCAAAACTCTATATAATACAAAAATCAAAATAAAACCTTCTTCTTCCTTGCCTTCTCTCAATGTAGCTGTACTGTGTCTCTGCAATTCGTGTTGCGTGTTAGTGCGACACATATACATTTTTACAGCTTATGATTTACACCAACTTTAATGAAAATCCCACTAAAGGAAGAAGTGCAGAAGGGACTTAATGGAAGCCTGAGCAAAGCTTATGCAGAAGTTAAGGTTACTAAGTTACAATTTGAAACTTTGATAGCACCCTGATATCAATATAATTCAAGTTCTTTGGGCATTTAGTATAAAACCAAATTCAAAACATAAATTTGACACCATACTATTTATTACTGCATTTGTAGGGTTGAAATATTTGATTTTCACTTCATCCATGGGATGCCCTGAACCTGATTAAGGAAAACACTTTGACAGAAACTTGTTGGTTTTTTAAACCCTTTTTTAAAAGATACTCTTGTGCAATATCAAGAAGGGGTCCTTGTCCAGATACCAGAACACATTTTTCATGATAACGCTTGAACATCCTCAGAGGACTGTGTGACATCATCACTTGATCTTGGGAAATCTGTTTGGGATTTAAAAACAAAAGGAGTCTGTTGTTTTTCAGAGAAGTTGTTGATACATAGATTCAATTAACAGATGTGACAGATTCCAGGAATTACACAACAATCAGCATTTTCTCCTTTCACAAATGATGTATTGATAATATGCCAGAAAAAAATACCTTACTGACAAATTATCATACGTACCCCTTTCAGCTTCCAGCTCAATTCAGCATGAACAAGCCTTTCTCTCCTGGTTTTATACAATCACCAAATTAATTTGGAAGCAAACAGGGAAGGAGAATCAGAGCTGGTTCCAATTGTGGGCCTTTGCTAAGCTGCAGCTCTGATTTAACTGTACCAGATTATCACCTTCTTTTAGTTTACATATCCCCACCCCTTCAACAGGACAGGTAGTAAGCAGTAAGACTATTATCCTGGAAAGATGCTCCTGTGAATCACTACTTATCATCTTTCCAAAGAAATACCTTTAGCTTTCCTATTGGAAAAACCAGTGGAAAAGCCATTAGCTTTGGACAGCATTTTTTACTTTCAGCAGAGCATGTCAGGGGCTTAAGGGAAAAGCAGACCTGGTTAACTGAGCAGCATTTAATGGAAGATAATACATCTGACACATTCAGCATGACAATGAAATAAATGGGATTTAGGTGACTCACTGGAACCCCCAGCAGGTGAGACAGCTGGTCAGCTTTTTCCTGGCGCAGGCAGTTCCCTGCATTGGTGACAAAGACCACGGGCACCAGGAACTGTCCCTGAGAGTTGACCAGCTTTTGAAAGGCTGTTCTGGCAGCAGGAATGGGGGTCCTCCCACGCACCAGCACCCCATCAATGTCAAAGAGAAATCCAAAGGACGGCAGCACGCTGAGCTGGAAGCAAGGATGAAATCAAAGGGTACATTAGTTATGCCTGTCCTTACACACATTTAATGGAGTTTACAGCAGCTACAGCCCCCTGAGAACAGACACATCCAGTGAGAGCAGGGGATCTATAACTCTGCACATCTTAATGTGCTTCATAGACACAACTTCGTGCTAAATACGTGTTGACACCAGGAGCACCACAACTCCCTCTGCCTTATGCATACACACTCATGAGAGATATTTTGCCTTACAAATAGTTCCAGAGTATTTCAGAAGATAGGGAAAAATTAACTTCAGCTGATGCCAAGAGGTACAAAACACATGCTGCTGTGCCAGTGAGTCACACGTTAATGGCTTGACCCCCACAGAACACTAACAAAATATGCAAAAGCAAACTTTTCAGCACTAGGCAGGTCTTGGACACAAGTATTGTACTTGGCTCCTCTCTTACAAGGTGTTTATGTAGTAAAACTGTTCAGTTCCACAAGAGTTTTATTACAGCCAAGTGACTGCTGTGCTCCTACACATGGCTTCAGTCCCGGTTTCACACAGGGCAGACTAATTGGGAAGGTCAGCACCTCCTCACACAAAGGTGCTGCTCAGTTACTAAAATATATCTCCTTGCCTGCCTTTGGGACAGCGAAGTGCTGGACTTGGAGAGCCCCGGCAAGGAGAGTGAGGAAGGATGAGCACAGTGATAAGGGCAAGGAGCAGAGACAGAGAGAGGATTGTTGAGCAATGAGACTGTCACTGGATCAGGCTGGAAAAATACGGAACAAAACCTATCATCTAAAGCTCATTTCTCTCCCGAGCCTAAAAGAGAAACCAGGAACCTTGGGATTTATGATCAGTGATGAAAAGGGAGGGGTTAAGGGCCGAGGCTGAGTGTGCTGGGGGGAACAGGCACGGACAGGGCTGCAGCCAAGGGAGGTGGGACAGCCTTGGCTACCGGAGCGGTCTCAGGGCACGCACCCGCGGCCAGCGTGTCTCCTGCGCAGGAAGAGAAGGGCACTTTCCCTACTCCAGCAGCGCTTTGTTCCACATCAGTTATTCACCCAGCACATTTATCCTGCAGCCGGGCACAGCACAGGGACAGGCACCGCTGGGAACGGGGATGCAGCTCAAGCGACAGCGAAAACCCGCCCCCCTTCACAGCCGGAGCTAATAACGCCAACACTGTAAATATATTGCATTACCATTCATTTAGATCAGGCTGGGTTTTGTCTTTACATGCAAGGACTCCCCCTGAAGCCCTCTCCTCTCTCCTCTGCAGAATCATCACCCTTTTAATTTAAAGAACAAAACCCCTGAAGTCCTTGTCTCCACAGAGCCTGCACCCGTTCCAGGAAAGTTATGTCAGAAACAACCCAACTGCTGCAGAGATGCTGCTAAAGGCTTGCTAATGAACGTATAGCAATCTTCCCAGGCTTTGTGAATGGGTACATGAAATTGCTGAAACTATACTGGCACTGCAGTAATTGTGTAGCAGATGCGATTCTTTACGTTAATTTTGCGACATACAAATAACAGATGTATAGATAACAGATTTCAAATGGGAATTTTACAGTGAGTAACACTAGCAGAAAGAAAGAGAAAGCACTAGGGAAAGAACTGAACATATATATATATATGATAGATAGAGGTAATGATGAGAGCAGCTTTGTTTCCCTTTTGACCCTTAAGAAATTGCTGGTGACATAAGCGCCGTGCCGCGCTGCACAGCCAAAGGGACGGACGGAGCCGGCAGCGGTCGGAACGAGTTTCCCCCGGTGGCTCTGTAAGACCAGGAGCACACGCAGCCCCAGGACAGGAGCTGCTGCCAGCAGTGCCCGGGAGATCCATCCCGGCCTCTCGGGGAAGCGAGGGTGCCCCCGGGCATCCCCGGCCCCGGGCACGGCGGTGGCCCGGCCGCGCTCCGCCGCGCCCCGCGCCCGTTTCGCTTTCGCTGCGCCCCGGCCCGCCCGGCCCCGGCCCCGGCCCCGCTCACCGCGCTGTGCCCGCTCCGCTCGGCCAGGGGCCCGCGCATCCCCC
>VXAX01000606.1:485888-504805 GCA_013399835.1 Leptocoma aspasia | reverse complement strand
TCCCCCGCGCCCTGGCACATCCCCCGCGCCCTGCGACATCTCCCGCGCCCTGCCACATCCCCCGCGCCCTGGCACATCCCCCGCGCCCTGCCAGCCCCGCGGAGGCTCGGCCACTCCGGCGCTCCGGGGCTGGTAGCAGTGCCAAGAGCAGCCAGTACAACATTCCGACCGAGGAGATAACTATTTTTAAATGTAGTAACAGATCAGAAGGAACATTCTGTCTGGTTCTGCCTGGCCAAGGGATGAAGGGACTGGAGCATCTCTCTCACACGAGGAAAGGCTGAGGGAGCTGGGCATGCCTGGCCTGAGAGGGAAGCCAAGAGGATGGAGCAGGCTCTGCTTGGTGGTGCCAACCATTTGGACACGTGGAACGGGCAGGAACTGATGGCCAGGAAGAACTTCTTCCCTGTGCAGTGACTGAGCACTGGGACAGATTGTCCAGAGAGGGTGTGGAGTTCTCTCCCTGGAGCTACCCAGAAGTGTCTGGACAAATCCTGTGCCCTGTGCTCTGGGAAGGCCCTGCTGGAGCAGGGAGGTTGGACCAGATGCCCCACGGTGGTCCCTTCCAGACTGACCCATTCTGTGATTCATTTTTTGGGGAAAAGCACAAACACCACAGTCCCTCAGCTCTGCACCCCTGCAGCTAGATTTAAAAGTGAGAGAAGCAGCACAAAATATCATTAGTTAATGGATACTCTGCAAAGATGTCTCTCTTTATCTTGCTCATCTGCTAATACAGATTAGGTAAATCCACTTATTTCCTAGTGCTGCCAACAAATATTCCTCACCACCCCTCTGACTAGGAGGAGAAACTGATCCTTCAGTGGCTGCACTCACCAGGACACAGAACAAGGAAGGTGGCCTTTGATCTGCACCACTGACGTGGCTGGCATCGAATGAAACACACAAATGCATTTCTAAGAGACAAAAGCAGGCACAAATCAATTCAGAACAATTAGAGTTTATTCCCTTGGTGCTCAGGCCAGGATGGCACACAGGGCAGAACTCTGAAGAGGACATGTAGGAATACAGAAAGCACTTGCTTTATAACTGGGATGTGTTCAGGGCTGAGGCATTCCAGGGATGGTATGAGCCATAAGCCTGGCACCACACACACAGCCCAGCACAGCTGCACACCCAGGGCTGAGGCAGAGCCTGCCCACTGCTCCACTCTCCAGGACAAACAGGATCAGTTTCCTGGCTGTGACCACAGCAGCTTCCCCACCCTGACTCCACCAGCAATTCCACAGCCTGGCAGCACACAGACATTTTACTATAGGCAACTGTGGCAAATAATTACTCTGCAATTTTCCCCTCAGATGCAGCCAAGAGCACTCAGCTCAAAAATGCTTCACACTCAGAGCTAGAGAGAGAGGATCTGGCACAGCAGGGCCAGGCAGCAGCCAGTTTGCCTTGCAGTTACACACTACATTTTTGTGATTTCTTTTCTGTGTTGGTTGGCAGAGATCAACCCCGTCTTATAAAGTTGCCTCCTACATCATGATGTTGGTCATACTCCTTTGAACATGAATGTAATTACAGTCCTGGTTTTTTCTCATTCTTTCAGTTGTCATCACTCTGTCCCTGATCTGCCTTTACCCTCATGTGTTCTTTTATCTTATAGATTCATATAGTGACGGGATCTACTTTTATCTTATAGATTCATACAGAAGGGATCTACCATTGGTTTTACCAAGCCCTCTGACTGTATCAGGCCATAAGAATTAGCTGGGTTTTCCCCTACTTAAATCCAGTTTGGTTATCTCCACTAGAGTTAAGCAAATCCACAACAAATTATTAAAAGCCATAAAGACATTGTTTGCTGTTTTCTTCTGCACTGCTGCCAGAAGAGGGAAGAATGTATTTGTGATGTTAGTTGTCTGCTTGCTCCAGTAATTGAGCTTTTGATTCATTCTGGGCTTTTTTTTTTAGGTTTTAATTTGGCAGCTGTGCTGTCCACTTTTTCAATTCTATTTTTTTTTTGTTTGACCACTTGCATCAAGTAACACAAAGCTTGTCTCTATAATTTAGAGCTTTGATTATTCTGGATTATTCACAATAGATTGCAATAGATAAATACTGAGAGCATCCAGAAATGCTGAACAGTCCCAGACTTGGCTGTTAAGTACTCTGTTCCTTAGACAGAAATACTCCATGGCTGCTCATGTCCAGATTCAAATGCCATTCATTCAGACCTGTACAACAATATTAGTCATCCATAAGACTGACCAGGCTCTACCTTGCCTCTTGTCCCAGGATTCACGAGCCAAGAGCAGTAGGGGATGCAGAGCTTCAAATCCCTACAGGGATGGCTGTCTATGATCCCAGTCTTTGGCTACTATTAGGGAATCATCACAATCCTTTGGGCTAGAATAAAACAGACATCGGGTTGTAAATAAGTTTTAATAAAAATATTGAAACAAGGTATTGCAAAGTTTTTTACAGTAGCTGCTGGAATATCCAGCATTTAAGCAATTCATCCAGGCACAGTTACAAACCACAAAAAGGGTAACAGGTTTTAGACATTTCATGTGTTTCAGAAAGAATCAAATCTCCTCCAAAGTCACTCGTAAGATCTGCCTTCAAGGCACCTCGACAGGTTCCAGGTTATTCTGGTAAACTAAGCAGGTGTAATAGTGTGAGTGACTTCTCAGCTCAACAACAGCCAGCATGAGAAGATGTGCACTCACAGCCAGGACAGAGCAGACAGGATGGCAGGAATACCATGGGTTTTCTTCTGGGATTTAGGAGCTCACTAGGTGGGGTTCTGTCTGTAAGAGGCCCCGCTGCACAGACCCTTTCCCAAACTGAAAGCACTGAAGACAGCTGTTAGATGCAGAGACAAGTTCACCATGGTTTGACCTTTTCCAGCACTGGAGCTGAAGTCATCCAAGTGGAGAAACCAGAACGATGGTTCTCCTTCTGCACACCACACTGTAATTCCAGCAGTTTGCTCCACATCCAAAGGAGCTTTCAGAGCTAAAACCCATTGCTACCAGAACTCAGGAACCTGTTGCTTTCAGAGGGGTTACATGCACAACAGGTCACTGGTGCCATGTCACAATCCCAGAAGTGTCTTTGCCTCCTCGCTCTGAGCCAGGAGGGTTTCACTGGCATACTTCTGGAGCAGCTCCATCTTCTTTCTTCGTACAAGAGCTTCCTCAATCTGCAGAGATAAAAATAGGGTGGATTCAGCTCAGCTGAGATGCTGAAACCTCAGATGCTCAGCTATACCACAACACTTCCCAATTTATGGAATACTTAGGAAGGTTTTGGAAATTCTCAGGTGAAAAGGGTTATTTGCTTTTGCAAGAGGATTAGACAGCTGCAGAGTCAAGTAACAGAAATCACAAATTTAGGGTACTTTTACTGATGACCTGATGTAAATTAAGATGTATCTTGCAAAAGCAAATGTGCATCTCTGCAGCTGAGTGCTGTTACACCTTACCTCCTGTTGAGTTGGCACTGGAACATGTGCAATAAATTTCTGTTGGCCATCTTCACCTTCTCTCTCCTTGCCACCTTCCTCATCAGACTAAAAAGTGAAAAAAATCACATCAAGTTTATTTTCTATAGAGGTCATAGAAAACCCCTTTTTTACTTTCTTTGCCAGAAGGAACAAAGCATGGCCAACACTACAAACATAGGAATGAGTGAAGAGGACCCAGCACCAAAGAAACACAAGGATCATATGCAGACCCTGCTCTTTGACATTTTCAGCATTGCTGCTTCCATTTCTCATATGGCTTTGCTCTGCTGTGGCATAGGCATGAATGTAAAGCTGTATTTCCTCCCCTTCCATAACTGTGGCTGCCACAGCAAAGATGTGAACAGAAAAGGAGCCAGCCAAGCAAGAAGAGAGCAAGTGCTTTAAAAATACAGGCACCACTTCCCTGTACAGCTCTGTACTGCTCTGGTCCCACACCTAAGAGCTGGGCCCATGAACCATGGGATAATACAAATAAAACAGGTACTGGAGAAGCCACCAGATCCATCTGATGGATTCCTCCTTTTTATTCTGGTGCTTAACCCACTTAGATACAGACTGAGAAATGAGAACATGTTTCCAGTACCCTTCTCCAGATCTCCCTGGGAGCAGGGAGAAGAAACAAGAGCCATGTCACAGCAGTGACAGCAGCACCAGCAAAGCCCTGCTGCATCATGATTCAAGCGTAAACACGGCCCTGCACCCCTTGGGTTTTCACACAGTGGCAGTGTGACATTTTCCTGTCCCCAAAGCTGCTTGTGCTGTTACTGTGGCAGGCTGTACTCAGGAGCCAGGCTGAGTCGTGTCACCAACACACCACGTGACAAAAACAGTGCCACTTAACCCACAGCAAGGTGTTTCTCACTCCAGTGAAAGGTCTGTCCTCACCTGCCAGCCTCCAGCACTCCCTGAGCTTGGGCCAAGAGCACTCCCCACTACTGACTCTTACTAAAGAGTAGTGGGTCAGGTGGGGAGAGGGGCAGGACAGCAGCAGACAGGTCCTTGGCAGAGTTAAGGCCACGTCCAAGGAAGAAGCACAGAAGACACGTGAGAAGTCACGGCACCTGAACCACTCCCTACCTCTTCCTCGTGGACAGCATAGATGTTCTCTTCCTCCTCCTCCTCACCTCTTGCAAGTCGTGCTTCTCTCTCCATCTTCCATTTTTCCACTGCTTCTGCTATAACTGGGGAGCAAAGGAAAATGGCAAGTGTGGCTGAGAGCCAGTCAGAGCAGCATGGTCTTATTGCCAGAACTTTTCCCATGAACTTAAACTTCTTGCCTAAATCCTCTTCATCAGAAAAAAAAAGGTGCCTTCACTTCAGAGTCTGCCATCACCCCTTCCTGGACTGCTCTGTGCAGGTTTGGAATCTCACATACCTTTCTTCTCATGTTCCTGCTCCAGGGGCTCCAGAATCCCATCATCTTCATCCCTGTAGCCATAGTACTCGGCATCAATGTCCTTCATAAGCTCAGCCCGAGTCTTCCGTGGGGGTGGCAGGGCTGCAAGAACACCACTGTCACCCACCAGGTCACCTCCATCACCTGCTGAGTGTCCCCAGCTTGTCCCCAACCTCACAGCATCCACAGCTGCCTCGTGCCAGCCATCACCCAGCATGAGGGAGCTGCTGCCAGCACTGGGAGCACTGGTGTCACCCTCTGGCCTGCACAAACCAGTTACAGGACACGACCCAGTGCTTCCCCCACATCCTGGAGTGCTCCCCATAATTTGTCTTTGCCTCACTTTCAGCCCAAACAACTCCCACTCATTCCATGACAGAGTTTCATTCCCTTACATCCAGTTTTTCATTATGAAAACTCATTCCTGCTTCTAAAATTATGTTCAATCCAACATCCCCTTTTTCTTCTTCTTTTTTTCTAGTCCTGAACTCTTTTGAGTACTATTTACACCTTCTCAATAAAATATGCCTGCTATGCTGGGAAGTTTCTACAGGACATCAGTCTTTACCATTTGGAATTTCCAGTAGAAACCAGTTTATTCTTTACTATATTTCCTTAATTGCAAACAGCCAAAGGTGCTCTCAGCATTAATTAATTACCTGTGCTCAGTGTTTCCCTCAGCTGACCTAAGACATTCAGAAATGCTGTTACCAGCACTCCCCACAAACTACAACAGCATTTTACTCAAGATACTCTACTACACAGATTAATGTCTGGGAAGAGCTGCTCTTTACTTACGTTCCTTTTCAAAAAGCTCTCTAACTCCTGGCAAATCCTTTGCAGCCCCAAAGTATTTGTAGCCTCTGTTTCCTGGAACCTCCTTCCCTTCATGATCTAACATTTTTGGGCCAATTCTCTGGAAAACAAACAGAGTTCATAGTTTAAAACTTTCTTCTAACACAGCCAAACATTTCAGGGGCTGAATAAAAATAACACTGGCCAAGCCATCCATGGGTAACCCAATGTTACATATTCTTCTCAGCAGTCACTTCACTTGTAAGCAGAACAACGATGCAGTACAACACATTCCACACTTACAGCGTAATCAGGACCTCCCAGCTCCTTTATTCTGTATTCCCAGTGTCCTTTCTCCCTCAGAAGTTTATTTATTTCATCATTCAGGTCCCGAATTCTGAATTCGCCCAATCCAGCTGTTAGAGAGGAAAAAAACAATAAATCAGGCAGCTCAGAGAAACACCAGAGGAATTTCAGAATTGATGCAATGGAAACAGCATAGTTCACATAAAATGGGATTTTAACTGTAACTGCTTATGACTGGATATCCAAAATAATAAAATATACTTAGAAAAATCTTACCATTTTGGATCTGTGCCACTTTCTTGGAAATCTCCCCAATGATCTAGTCAAATAAGAACACAGAAATTAATTTCTAAATCAGTGGAGGAAACAGAGAAGACAGAGTCAGACTGTTTGAGAAGTACATGGCAATAGGACAAGTAGCAATAAAACACAAGTTGAAACTGGAGAAATTCTTATTAAGTTCAAGGGGAAAGAAATCATTAGGAAGATAATCAAACACTGGAACAGCAGCCCCAAAAACCTGGAATCTAAATCTCTGAAGGTGTTAAAGACTCAGCAGGACATAGCCCTGCAGCAACCTGAGCTGTACAATCTTAGAAAATGTTCTGTGATTTAACTGTCAGGGTCCTGACAAGTGTAAAAAACCCCTGGTAAGCAGGCTGTGTAAACAGGAAGTGTAAAGTTGTATTTCCTACAGATTTAGAAAATCCACAGGTTGACATTACCTGTCTCCTCCATTTCTCAGCTTTGGGCAGCTCGTTACACTCTGATGCAAGGAAAGGCCTTCGCTCCTGTTGGACACAAAAACACACACACATAATTCAGCTGAGCACTGGCACAAAGCATTCCACACAGACCTTACTGCTCCACTAATGCCAAATTATGCTGCCAAGCTCCGGGGCCTTCTGCTCCCATGGATTTTTAGGAAGTGGAAAACAATAATGATTTACAGCCCTGACAAATTAAACTATCACGGAGTACAAAAACCTACTTAAATCCACTTTATCCAAACCAAAATATCTCACCTGTTTTTTCAAAACACCCCATAATCCTCTCCAAAACAACAAATGTTCTCAGGACAGTTTCACCATTTTCAGCACACACCACCTCCTTAAGGTATAAGCTTTTCTCAACTGCTACTACTAAATAATGTAATTTTTTCCAGTTTATACAGAGTACCTTCTCGCCCTTCTTCACACTCCACTGGCTTGCTTACACAAACTAATGTGTGATCTTCCTTCTAGGGTTTTCTGTGCAGTTATTTTGTCCCTTTCCCCACAGCTTTACCTTTTATTAAAAGGCCCTACCTTTTTACTAAAAGCTTCACCTTTTATTAGAAGGTATTAAACCCCTCTTTTCTGCATAGCATGTAACATGAAACAGAAAAGTAAAAAAGGTTTGGAGAAACTGCAGTGGAGAATTTTCCTGGCTGTGTGAGTGTGAAATGCAGTCAGGTGAAATATTTTCCTTCTACCTGGAGCCAAGCACAGGACACCTGGGCTTTGAACAAGGCCTGCCTTCCTCTGTGACTCAAGCTACCAAACCTCCAGGGCTTTTACATCTCACCTTGACTTTTCCTTCCTCAAGCTGGGCTTGCCGAAATCTCGCCAAGGCCGTCCTGAAGAGAAAAAAGCAGATTTACTTTCACAAATCCACATTCCAACAGGAACAAGTTTTGCTCTGGATATTTATTATGGACTTAATTATAGTCTGTAGAAAACAAAGGCCTGAACACATTCACTGATCACCTCTAGCTAATGACTTCTCAACACTTGAAATCCTCATTTCTCAAGTAAAGCAATGCTGACTGATTCCCCCTATCTGGCCTGGCATCTCTGCTCCCAAAATGGGAACTGCCTAAAACCACAAGGGTCCTTTACAACACATTTCAGTGTACTTATCCTGCAGCCTGCAGGGGCACAAGTACACTGCCACAGGCTCTCTCCTGCACAGAACCACCCAGCACAGCACCAGGAGCTCCACAGCACCAGGTACGTGTGTGCAGGTGCCCTCCCACTGCCTCTGGGCCAGCACACGTACAACCCAAAAGCATCGTTAAACTGTCAGTGCTTTAAAAGAGGCTGAAGAGCGAGTTCTCTGGGCCAGCCAGTCACAACCAGCAGGCACAGATGTGTGACATCAGGTACAGTCAGGGTGTGTGAGAGGAGCTCTGGCTGCAGGCTCAGCTGAGGTGACCCAGGACTGGAGCAGTGCCCCTGCTGCACTCACATGGCCTTCTCCGCGTTGCGAGCCTGCAAAACACAAACACAGCGGCCTCGGTCACCCCCGGCCCCCATGCTCCTCGCCGCCAGCAGTCCTGGCCTGCGGCCACTCCCCTCCGAGCCTCCCCCGGGCAGTGGCACCAGGGGACAACGAGTGCCCCTCAGTCCCGCCGTGCCCATACTCAGCCCCGCACTCACCATGGTCCCGCCGTGCCCATACTCAGTCCCGCACTCACCATGGTCCCGCCGTGCCCCTCAGCCCCTCAGTCCCGCACTCACCATGGTCCCGCCGTGCCCATACTCAGTCCCGCACTCACCATGGTCCCGCCGTGCCCATACTCAGTCCCGCACTCACCATGGTCCCGCCGTGCCCCTCAGTCCCGCCGAACGCGCCGCGCACACAGCAGCTCCAGGCCCCGGAACTGAACCCGGCCCCGCTCCCCAGTGCGCCTGCGCGCCCCGCACGCGCAGGATGCGGTGACCCCGCGCGGCGCATGCGCGCTCCCGGCGGGAGGGGCTGGGTGCCACGGGACCTCGGGGACCCTGCAGTGCCACCCTGCCATGGCAGGGACACCTCCCACTGAGCCAGGCTGCTCCCAGCCCCAGCGTCCGTTCTGGCCTGGGGCACTGCCAGGGATCCAGGGGCAGCCACAGCTGCTCTGGGCACCCTGTGCCAGGGCCTGCCCACCCTCACAAGCAAAGCGGCTTCCTAAATTTCCCCTTTCGGTTTGTACCCATTCCCCCCGTCACTCAATTCCTGATGAACAGTCCTTCTCTGTAACCACTTCATGAGTTTGCCATAAAGAATGAGGAGATGCCTCAGTATTAGTGAAAAAGATCAACATGAAACACAGGAAGAATTGATTTTTCCCATGTCCCACACTGTATGAAATCACCACTCGCTTGTCCAGCTCCTGCTCACCTGGGAAAAACTGACTATGAACAGAAGCACCAGTGTTCTCAAAGAAAGATGACCAAGGAAGAGACATCTCCTGAAGTAATCTTCTCCTTCTGGAACTTAGAGCCTGGTTTGTGTTCCTCAGCTTTTAAATCTTCTCTTTGTATAAAAATACAGATTTTTAGAGGAAAACACCACTTTGTAGTTGTCATTCAAGTCGCAAAGACTTCCATGTCTTTGTAATCAGAGGTCCAAACTTTACTGCTGTTTAACTAAGATAATTGTGTGCAAAGACTTAATTTGTCCCAAGCTACCAGGCTGACCCACCATGTGCTGTGTATCTGCACCACCCCAGGAGAAACCACTCATTTCACCCTAGCTTCCAAAACGAACAGGAACATTACCCTGATGGTAATAACAGATGTGCCAGTGCCAATTCAGCTGTGTCCAGTCTGGCACTGTCCCTGCAGGGACAGACATCACACCCATTTCTCACTGCTACAGCACACACAGCCTTTGGGACTGGAGAGGAAAACCTTTAGTGACAATTCAAACACAAGCTGAGCCCAGCACACCATCCCTGCCCAACTGCAGATTGCAAGATCTGCCAGAGCTTGAGCACAGCCAGCAGCTCAGAGGCACTCCAGGCAAAGCCCAATCTTTACAGCAGAGGCTGGGACAGCCCAGTCCAGTCCTGCCTTAGAGTGAAGCACTGGTCAGCCAAGAGCTGCACACAAGCCTTTGTGCACCTGAGTGGATGTGAAGATGCACTCTCCATCAGCTCCCTTCTCAGCTGGTCACTGCCCCTCAGTGACCCAGCACAGCCACCATGGCACAGGGCAGATGCTTTCAGTTCTTGGTGCCACTGTGAAAGCTCAAATACCGCTGGACAGAGCTGACCTACTCGGAGTTTGGAACTCCCTGCACCTCCAGTAACCTCCTCCTTTAATGGTTTTTATCCTTTAAATGCTTCAACTGCACCAGCACAGATGCCATCAGCCCCCCACCCAGCCCCCAGCCCCATGAACGTGTGCAGACAGGTCCTTCACATGAGACAGTACAAAAGAAAAGGCCAAGCTGAACCTCCACATACCCCTTTTAATATGTTGTTTTGCACTGTGTACAGGAAAACCAAAAATAAACAAAAGGAACTTTAGCCAAACTCCCCTTCCTCCTCCAGCTTTATTGATAGTTTAAAATTACATTTTCTATGTTCTAGGACTTCAATTGCTCTTACCATCTTACTTTAAAAACCGATTACAAGCAAATGAAACTCAGTTGTCTAAGTGATATAGTATACAAAAATAACATCTTGATTTCTGTGAAAATGCATTTATTTTCAACTCCTGAATAGCTCCAAATTGTTTATGCTATGAGCACTGATGTCTGGGTTTCAGATTGACTTTGAGATATTTATTCAAAAGCTTCCCATTGCGTTCTGTATCTCTAACATTAACATTCACTGACTGAATTACTGTTACTTTTAGATTTATTTCAGATTTCTCTCTTTCTCTCATGGCCATTAACAGGCGTGTGCATCTTGTTTGTTTACTCCCACTCAGCTATATGCTCTAGGTAGGGCCTGATGCAGATATCACTTGGTGTTAACAGCTACTGAGGTCAGACAATCCAAGGCCATTGTAATAAAATAAAAGTTATGAGGAAGTTTAGACACTTCCAGAATTTCATTCCTCCTGCATAGGATCACTTCCCTGTAACCCAGAGAGGGTTTTTGCTGGTCTGACTCAACTCTTCCCACTCATCAATCCCTATTCAACCAGTGGCACGGAAAGGGGGTTCTTTAACAAAGCATTATACATAACACCTCTACCAAACTAAACATAAACATTTTTGTAGTTAAATGCAGAAAGTTGATTTTTCCACCCCTTTCCTCCTTTTACACGGCAAGTAAAGCTCACTGGCCTGGGAGTAGCCTCTATCTGCCAACCTTTGGCCAGTGAAGAGGATTCAGAGAAAAATAATACAACCATCAATCAGAAAAAGGAGGGGCGACAAAGGAAAATAATTAGGCTGTAGCTTCAATTGTGCATTCCCGTGCAAGGTGCCCTGACTCGCCGCAGCGGTAGCAGTTGACTTCGCTGGTCTTGCTGCAGTTGATGGCTACGTGGCCAGTTTCACCACACCTGCAACAGCAAAGCTTGTGTCAGAACAGCCACCACACTCACAGGAGCAATCCTACTCTGTCCAGGGCATTGTCTACTTCAGTTTCGTATAACGCTAGCTCTGCATTCAAGGCTTCTGTTCCAGAATTCTCTAACATGAAGCAAGTTTGTCTTCAGCAGAGCCATGAACTGCTCCCAAATGATCAACTGACATTAATCACTCTATATGCCAGAATCTCTGTACACCAGCTTTGTGTGTTTGCAGGGCTTTTTCCCCAATTGTGTCCTGGGTTTTGCCTGTTCCCAATGCTTATGCTTGCAGTTTAGCCTTGTTTTGAGAATAATTAGTTTTAACTCAAATACACCATGTTCTTTCTCCATCCTCCACAGAAGGGAATGTTGGTGAGGGTGAAGAATACTGCTCTCAGGAACGTGCTGTTTCTGGTATATGCCTGCATTCAGAAACCAGACAACACTCTGAAGATGGCATTTCAAACCAATTTAACACCCACTTCTATTCCCTGTTCCCTTAAGCAAAGCATCTTCAGTGTGCTCCTGCAGGGGCTGGCTGTGCCAGTCAGCTGGGCAGTACAGCTGGAGCTTGTTAGCTCTGGCCAAAGACACAGGGCACTGCACCCACCTCTGTGCTACAGCCAAGTACCTCCTGCTACCTTCTGCACAAGGACACGACCCTTTCTGTACAGCTCAAACGACTGCACACCTGCACTGGGTGGCCCTCTAGACATATATCATGGAATCTGTACTCCAGATCTCTATCTGTAGTAAGTGTTTAAGCCTTATTTTGAACAACAGTGGGTAACTGTTCAAACAGACCAAAAGCAGACACAGAATGCATCCAGACCATGAGGTGCATCTTGCAGCTGCCTCCTGTCAGTCCTTACCGATAGCATTTCACTTTGGTGCAGTCTTTTTGAATGTGCCCAAACTCTCCACAAGAATAGCACTTCTGCTCATCTGCGTGGTCGCAGTCTCGGGCCAGGTGGCCGGGCTTGCCACAGTTGTAGCAGCACTGCTCCCTCTCCCTCTTGGGCTCCTTGCAGTCCTTCGCAATGTGGCCACCTCTACCGCAGTTATAGCAGGCTTCCACAATAAGAAAAACATACCAAACAAGACTATAAAACCTTGGTAGCGTGAGGGGCAGCATGCTGGAAACAGGGCACATGCACAGCTTGTTCCCAGGGAATCCCAGCACCCTTCTCTTCAGCCACAGAGCTCTGCCCGTGGCACTGAAGAGACGGAATATATAGTGATACTTACCATCCTCCTGAAGGTCACAGTCCTTGGCAAGATGGCCAGACTCACCACAGCGGTAACAGATATCCGGCAGAGACGAAGACATGAACTGGAAGCCTGCTTAAAATGGGTAAAAGAAAAGAAACACGGCTAAGTATTAAGTTCAGAATACTTTTAAGAATTAACCACAAACTGAATTGAAAAGTTTGCTTCACTCTCAGAGTCCCTGGCCAAACTCTTAGGTAGAGGCAAACTTCCCTGGTTGTTATTACCAATTTGAGTCTCAACTTCTTCACTCGGGTCTGCCAGAGCCTGGTTTACTCACCACACAAGCAGCCAGCTGGAGATGTGCTGTCCAAACAAACACAAGAGCACAGCCAGCACTCACCTCTGCCACGGCTCCTCATCCCACGGCCACGGCCCATCCCAGAGGGGCACTCTCGGGCCCAGTGCCCAGTACGGCCACACTTGAAGCACTCGTTGCTGCTCATGGCTGCAGATCACCTGTCTGAACAAAAAAGACATTTGTGAGCACCTTCTGCTCCCCCAGCCAAAGGCTGCATTAAAATGAGAGATTCAGAGATTTCCCAGCCCCTCAACAAAGGCAGTGCAAACCATACAGGACTTCCAGCTAAGTCAGTAGTTTCTTGTACAGTATCTGGTCACGACCAGCGAAACCACTGCAGAGGATACAAGTTTGCCTCCACTTTGCTTTGAGTAAGACAGCTTTGAACAGACGGTGTGCTATGCAACTTTTCCTCTATTTTGTAGCCACCTTTACTTCAAGAACTTACTAAATGTTCAGGGAGAGGGAAAAAGAAAAGGAAGTCCCTTTAACTATTGTAGTAGCAGCCTTAATGTCATTATCCCTTTCAGTAAAGCACCTTCTTCCTTGTTGGCGAGAGTTGAAGTCAAAAGCCAGAAACTTAGATCTCCACGGTTATTTCCTCCTGGTAGTTGTTACATTTTCTCTTGAAGGACCTGCCTGGCAGCTACTACCTCTACTGACTGGAAGCCAAGTGTAAGAATAGGCAGTATTAAGCCTAAAGCACTCAAAAGCCCTTTAGCTTAACATTTGAAGATTTTAGGTCTTTTATGACCTGAACAGCAGTTTAACTCTGAAAAGCAAAACTACAGCTTGTAATTAACCTGTAGCTCAGGATGCATATTCCATTTCAGGTATACATGAAAGAAAATGTTTCAAGATGTTAAGACAGCCACTTGCCGACTACGTGGAAGGCAAACTGGGAAAAACATCCTTAGAATGCTCTGGAAGCATCAAACAGGCAGTTCTGACCGCCCAAACTGGGAATGGAGGTCAGCACTGCATGAGCAGAGCCAGCCTGCACAGCCCACGATGGACGGGGCATGTTCCACACTGTGCTCACTCTGACACACCTCCCTGAGCTGCAGGACACTCACACAACACTTCCAAATCCAGAAAGAAAAGAACAAAGAAGTCACACATTTAAACTGAAGTCTTTTTTTAAAGTGTGCTTGAAGACAAGTTTATAGTACACTGGTCTAAAAATATGCACATCAAGCTTTGTTTTGATGAAGTCTCCTGAAGTTTAAATACCTCACATACTCTCTCCCAATTCATTATTTTTACCCAACAGAAGTAGAATCATAATCTGGCATGCCTGACAGTTTACCTGATCCCCCTTCAAGGTAATCCCTCTGTAACCCTGCAGTTTATTCATGTTACAGAATGATTCCTCTCCTCCCAGACCTCCAACATCCCAGATTACAGGAACATCCCAGAAGCTGAGTCACAAAGGAAGCCACTACAGGAGCAGTAGAACAACACACGACCTCCAGAAGGAACCAGAATTAGTTCTTAAATACAGAGTGTGCATCTAAACGTGAATTGTTATTTAGCTATTTCCAAAGTACCTCAATGTTTCACAAATTTACCGTGGCTTTTTATCCACTCCTCCCCCAAAACAGTTCCTTTCTCTGATGATCTTCTGCACAGAAATGGTTATTCCAACCACAGTAGATGGCTGAGAATTTAAAATACAAGAGGTACATACTCCAGCATGTCATCTCTGTAATCCCACATCTAACTTCCAGCTGGAACAGATGATGGATTTTGCCCTCAAATGAAGTTGTGAAGTGAAAAGCTGCAAGAGGACCGTAGACACATCTAAATGAAGTTAAAACAACTGGTTGTTGGAGCACATAAGAGATGCACTTGATTTTGCACATATCTCAGTGTTGAAGATCTCCAGCATCTGCTGAGCACACCGGGGCTGAGCACTGCCTGCTCTGCTGGCAGCAGCTGGTGCTCACTGTGCCCTTGTTTGTGCCTGTTTTCATAGCAACCCTGTTGACACTGCAGAGCAGAAAAACACAGGCACAGCCAACTGCAGGAGCTGGGCTCAGCCACCACAGTGGATGCTGCTTTTCATTTGCAAGAGGGCCACGATGGGGTAGCTGAATTTATATATCCATATATTCTTCACTTCATTACAACTCTTTAAACAGTTCTCACATTAAAGCATTATCAAATGGCAACATAATATCTATTAAAATGAGCAAAACAGTAGGCACCAGCTGTAAGAGAACAGCAGCACATCTGAAGAGACTTCACTCCCAGCCATGAACCCAAGACTCCAGCAGGAGGTGACAGGACTGAGACCTGCTGGCAGTGCCCCACAGGGAGCACGGACAGAACCAGTCAGGTTAACACACGGTAAAGGACAAACGTCTGACAGGTGAGCCAGACCTGCTTCATACACAGCGGGGGAGCTTTGATACCAAGATTAATGGCAACCTACAGCTAGTCTGTCCTTCTTCCAGTCCGGGCCAGGAGCTGAACGCGGGACAAAAGCTCACTCCTCACTGCCCCAAACAATTGTCACAAGAGAAGTTTTACATCTGATTCAGAGCTTTTTCCTTCTTAACTGCCCCTTCTAAAGGAAAACATTAAGTTTCTCTTCCTCTGCTATACAGCAAATTGATTAAGATTATACAAACTGAAGCAGAAATCTCAAGTCAAACACTAGTCCTTGTGCAAAGATCCTTCTAGACTGAGATTAATTAAAAAACCTCTATCTTCAGAGGCCCCTTTTCTCCTCCCTGCTCAACAGCAGTGGAAGGTCACAGCTGCCATACAAACGTGATTACAAAGCATGCTGCTTCATCCTCAGGTACCTTAAACACATCCAAAGGGTTTGCCTCAAGTTTCTCTTCACCAGTATTTCCCTGTTAAACTTCTGCATCCTTCCTGTGAAGGATCTGGAACTGCAAACGGTGGCTGCAGCTAACACTGGTTTTACTTGCCTGCATCCTAAAAGCCTAACACAGGACAGAATTCTCCAGCAGTGTGAACTGTAAGGATTCGGTTTTCAGAGAAAGCCAACAGCCACCTTCAAGGAGCAACATCCAGAAAAGGCTGGTTCAGAAGACAAGTCCTTAAATGGAGAGCCTCCAAGCACTCTGGACACCATTAGAGTTCTCAGTTACTTCCAAGAGAAAAAAAATGAGGACAGTAAAAACCACCCAAGTTTTAACACTTCTCTGTTAGTCAATACCCCTCCACTTTGTCATCACAGGCAAGTTTCCAGCAGTTCTTTTTATCTATCAAGGCCACCTTAAGTAAGCCCTCTGCAAGAAAGCTACCTTAGTCTCCTTGGAAAGTTTTCAGTCACAGCTATCAGTGTTTTCTGCAGCCCAGATGTGTTACACAAAGCAGCCTGTCCTGTCTGTCCATGTGTCATCGTCCCCTCCCTTCTCACATACCAGAACCAGATTTTTACCTCACCAGGGGAGGAAAAGTAGTAATGGAAAACAAATTACAACTACGGCCTCATCTAGCATTTCTGAGACAGGTCAAATTCTGCAAGATACAACAAGGCACTGCCTCCTGGATTAGCTCCCAAAACTTGTCCAGAAACTCAAGTCCAGTTGTGCTTTCTCACCTCAAACCTTACCTTTCTAGAAAAGGGAGAAGGCAGCCATTTACCTAAACTCCTCCTAAAGACCTCTGTAACTGCAGCTGGAAGCTGAAACATGATTAAGAATGAATTTTAGACCTTGTTCTGTGTGATGACCATAGTGCTAAACAGCAGGGACTGATGACAAAGATCATGTGCTGGCACCACAGCACATTCCTAGGAACATCTGAAGTTTTTGAGTGCAACTAAAGCACCAAACTTTAAAGTGGGATTTTCTTGATGATTCTCCTAGTTGTAGGAGACACCTCTGACACAAGAAGTTTCCCGTCTCATACTCTGAAGGGGCAGACAGTGTCTTTCTGTGGCTTTGCAGTTAAAGCATATTCAAGACTCTTAGAACAGGAGAGGTGCTATTAATCTCCAGCCTTCACGCACGAGATTTAGCAATATTCAATTCTGTTTCAGTAGCCCTTCTAGACCTGATGATGTAAAAAAACTGCCCCAAACCTCCACTGTAACACTCCTCATTCTATATGGCTTTTAGCCTAGATGCCCTCCAAAGAAGAAGTTGTTTTAACAAACTGAAATACAACTAACTTGGGCTCCTCATAGAAAAAGGAAATTGAACTTCACCTCTGAGATTACTCAGGATTCTTCTGGATACCAGCAGTTCCTTAGGATCCAACAGCCCAAGAGAACAGGGGCAACTCTCTTCACTCTGCTCCAGTGCTTCTTTTGACCTACAACCAGCACTTGCAGCCGGTATCAGCAGGACTTCACTCCTTCAATCAAAGGACAGAGCAGATAAAACCCCTGCTCCAGCACAGCAGCTCTATCAGAGGCAGCATTGGGAAATCAGCAGGACCTCCCCAGGCTGCTGTGACCAACCCACAGCACCACACCTCAATTGGACAAGCCAGAGCTGAGCATGAGGAAACCCCAACGTGACAGGAAGCACAGCTCTGCTGTCCTCTGGAGCACTGAAGAAGCAGGAAGGCCTGCTAATCATAATCTAGCATTTAGTTTCAAAAGAGAAGTTAAAGCATTACTCATTTTACAAGAAATACTACCTGTGAGTTTTTATTTCCCAAGCAACATGTTGTAAGAATTCTTGAACACAGGACACATGACTGTCACCAAAGCCACTCAGTACTTAGCATTTATTTCCACATTGTAACCTGGAAACCTACAACAGCTGAGTCAGCCATGCTCCTGTCTCCCTCTTCTGTTCTCACTAGAACAAGATACAAAATTAAGTATTCTGACCAGCAGGTTACAACATCCCAATTCTGAAATGAACTAGTTTGAAAATTCAAGGAAACCTGCCGAAGTGAAAAGCTAATCCCTACATTCCATCTGGGAGTCCTCAATACATTTCACAGCCAAGCTGACCCAGGACTGCTGAACATTAACCAAGACTCCAGAGGGGACAGAAACCAGGCCAAAAGGACATCATGACTGCACTGAGACAAGTAATTCTTGGATAGCTTTGTTGACACAAACAAGAAAGAGAACTAAAGTTCATCAAGGAGTGACTCGGTAGCGCTTTCTGCCTATCCATATTAGTTAATAGGGAAAGGGATAAACCCTGTTGAGCAAATATGCACACTTTACTATCTTCCCCTTTAATTTTTATATCTATCTGTACGAAATTTTAAACTTAAACACCACAAGCAACATGTGAGGCTCTAAATATAACATTCAGCCCAGACATTAACAAAGTTAGTTTAAATGGCAGGTTAAACCTGTAACTCTCAGGACTGTTGCACAGCCCTAGTGAACTTATTTAACCTCTTCACTTTGAGGACCGGTGCAGGATTGCTACCCTAAGCAAGTCTGCACTGAAGAAGGAAACACGGACTAGACAACCCCAATGCCGCGTGGCAATGGGATCACACTGAGTGCACACAGGAAATCAGAACTCACTATTAGCTTTAATAAACCGTTGTGACAATGCTGGCCTAAATGACTAACAGCGGTTACTTGAGAACTACGCCACACAGGAACTCAAATAAAAGGCCGCCGCACAGCCCGCGATCTGCAGATGGCACAGACTGTTTTTCCTATCCATTTATAGGTCACATTTGGATTTAGAGCAGGCCACCATCCGTGCCCGTGGTAGGAGCAAACAGTTGCGACACCTCGACCCTCTCGTCTCCGGCAGCGCCTCACACGTGGGGAACCACGTGGTGCGCGGGCCGCGGCCCCGCTCGGCCCCGCCGACGGGAGTTTAGTGGGGACTCAAAATAAAAAGAGAAAAACAGCAATTTAATGAAGAAAGGATTTAATTCCAGTCCGTTCCACGCAGTCCCTAGACTCACAGGACGTTCTTCACCGAACTCGCTGGCTCACGGGCCGGCCGGCCGCGCTCCCCCTCCCCACGGCCCGGGTGGCCACGTGCACCGCTGCCCCGGCCCCGCTGCCCACCCCCCCCGGCCGAGAGACCGAGTGCAAGGCGCCTCCGGGCCGCACCCGGGCCGGGCAGAGCGGCTCCCCCCTCGCCCAGCGCCCCGGCCTCCTTCCCCCGAGCG